>PRKT01001256.1:42850-87384 GCA_003671525.1 Saccostrea glomerata | reverse complement strand
AAAAAATATTTTTACATGGTTGTTGACGGAAAAGTTCTGTGGGTTTGTCTTATTTCGCTTATTTCAGGAATGTGTGACGTCATAGTTGGGTTTTCCCGTACTCGAGAAATGTAAACATGACACGTTTTTCTCATGATCATGACTCGTTTAACTTTGCCCCGTGCAATATTGAGCTCAGCTTCACCAATCGGTATTTTTACAGTTAATCAATACAATGATGACCTTGAACTTCGACGTAAATTTTCAAATATTTATTGATAGGATTTTTTGCAAATTAATTTTTTTATGGTTTAAGTTGTCCTAAAAAAGTCGTAAATTTCCGTCTCCAGATGTGGTGTTACAAAAGAATCTTGCTTTTTCGAATTTTTAACCCTATTCATACTCTAAAATATTTTAAAAGACACATTTCCGCTGGTATATTTTTTATCTATGGTGAAAAATTTCAAAGAGCTAAGTACGGTAGTACGGCCCTGTCTATAATCAAATACAAACGGAACTCATTCTGTTTGATATATTCATAAATATAAAGCTTGGGAACCGTATTTAATTTTTTTATAAAAACATTGGCAGATTTGGTCATTGTAAGGAAGGAATGTATTATCCAAACCGAACATAGATCCGGAAATTCTGTGAAAATACGAAAAATATCAACATGAAATGTTAAATTTTTATGTGGCCGCATGGATCGACCAAAATCAAAATATTAAAGTGAGAAATTAATGATAAAATGTCATATTAAAAACTAGTTTTTATTTTGGTCGAGCACTGCGGCCCATGTGAAATCTTAAAAAAACGTTGCTTTTGTCGTCTGCTTCTCGTCAGGAAAAAAGGAAATGATACACAAAAAATGTGTACTGTATAAACCTTGCTACTCACCAGTACTTTATTTTGGAGTAAATTTAAACAGTACAGGTATGTATAATTTTCTAATACATCTGATATGAAAAGATTGATTTAATTGCCGTAATACGATCATGCAGGGAAGTA
Organism: Saccostrea glomerata; assembly: GCA_003671525.1. Lineage (NCBI taxonomy): Eukaryota > Metazoa > Mollusca > Bivalvia > Ostreida > Ostreidae > Saccostrea > Saccostrea glomerata. The sequence continues at coordinate 86,397 of PRKT01001256.1, read as the reverse complement.
TTGAGGTACACATATTAATTTTAGATCCTGCGTCCCGGTTAATCTGACATTCCTCTGCTACTGTTTCTAACTATCGTACTTGATCACCTCATATTTTGTTAATGCGCGTTTGCACGTCTTTTTCTTAGTTTTCAAATGCACATTTTAAAGTAATCTTCAATATACCCCTTGTTAGCATGCATATTATATTTGAAAGAGAACGAATGCAGACAGGACTGAGGCGATGTGCCATCGTCGTCAGAGTAAACAGTACACCGTACAATAACGTAAGGGTATTATTGAAAAGTAATTGTGAATTTCTGTTAGTTGGATTATAAGAACACGTGAAAAACAATATACAACGAGAAAAGGGTGTTAAGGTAGGAATAAATATATATGAAAAGATCCAAAACTTGTTATAGCCGATAAATAGACTACACGTTTTTTCCAAGGAATTACTGATGAATAGTTGGTGTAGTGGTATAATTCTGGAATCTGACGCGGACGATCAGGTTTCGATTCTCACAATAACCCATACAATTTTTTTTTCTTCTTTATATTTTTTTTATGTTAAATAATTATCATTCGTGGACGAATTTACTTTAAATGTTTTGTAAACATTCATATTTCTTTTCCTACGTTGCGTTTGACAGAAATTTAGGGCATGGACCCACTTCTCTTTTTTTTCCATTTATTTTATTTTAAACCAGGGCTTTAAATATTTTTTATTCCTATTCGGGAAACATGTTTTCTGCTATACGTTACATTTTATCAATAAAGGGTTACATTATTAATTACATGTAATACATATTAAAAACATGAATAGGAATAAAGCGTGTCCCTGAATTAAAAAGAAAAAAAAAGAAGGGGAGGGGGTCCATGCCTCAAAGTGCTGGTTCGTTAGATACAGATTCACTGGGGAAAAAAATAAGTAAAATTCACTTACTAAGATTTCTTTAACTCGGCATTTCTTGCAGTGTTCAGTTATGTGAAGTCCACCATCAGTTGCTCTACCAATTAACAGCACCGTCAAGAGTCATGCCTATTGCGTTCTATGCAATAAACCAGGGCCAAAGTTAATAGTGGTATCAGCGGAGGCTAGGTTTAAAGTCTTTTTGTCGCATAACATATTAATACCAAGTGGAGCCCGGTGCTGTCCTTCACATTTCACAAAAGGAACACTCACGCACGAATCATTAGAGATCATACCAGGTACAAAAGATCACTCGTTTGTAAACAGATCAACTATCATGGAACTCCTACAACAACTAAGAGACGAAGCTAATGTTAAGGGGAGAAAACGCCTAGACTTTGATGACCCAGAGGCACTGAATGATGATGACTACCAAACACTGACAGGTCTTAGTAAAGTGGACTTTGACGACATTTTAACTTATGCCAGATCAACGGATATCAGACCATCTAAATCCAGAAGCATCAGAACATGTATTGCTATACTTCTTACCAAACTGAAGACCTCTTTGGATAATAAACTGCTTGCTGTGATGTTCAATATGTCTAAACCACAGGTATTTTACAACTGCTTTGTAAAGTTAAAATGTGAAACGGTAAACAAATTATTTGAAAAATCTTTTGGTCTATGTGTAAAATTACAATTATTTATAAGAAAACAGTTTTTTCTGTGCATATTACCACAGAATTGATCATACTAAGGTATTTAACCTGTGTGTTCTTCAGATTCGAAGAGCGGTATCAACGGCAAGACAGGCTTTGTGCAACAGCTTTGTTCCACAGCACCTGGGATTCCAACATGTGACCAGAGATTTCATTATCCAGAAGCACACAAGACCACTTGCAAAAGAACTTTTTGCCCCCAGTTTTGCTGATGAGAAAGCAATATTAGTACTTGATGGTACATATATCTATATACAGAAAAGTACAAATTTTGCATTCCAGCGGCGGTCGTTTAGCATGCAGAAACATCGACATCTTCTTAAACCTATGATGATTGTTTCCACTACTGGATACATCATCGCAGCTATTGGGCCCTATTTGGCTGATGGCAAGATCTTGAACCATATTCTTGCAACAAATGTTCAAGAGATAAAGTCGTGGATCAAGGAAGATGACATTCTGATTGTAGACCGCGGTTTTAGGGACTCTCTAAATTACTAGTTTATTGAAAAAGTGAAAAGAAGTGGGGGCATATATGCTTTCCCTAATTTAGTATTAGTAAGGAATGAAAATATATTTTAAATTACACGAAATTTATTTTATTAGGCCTACTGAAGTTCAGCATCCCAATGCCGTTTTATTCAAAGAACCCAATGCTGAATTGACTGAGTGACGATTGAACAAAGTTATTGAACCAATGCCGATTTTATTGGCGATTGCGTGATGACAAATCAGGTACATACAACAATGATCATAGTGTTTACCATTAATGACTATTCAAGGAAAGAATATTTCCTGAGAAAATTCTTTCTGTATTTGTATCTTAATTCATGATTTAATGGCTTTTTAAAAAAATAATCCAACTCTTTCTTTTACAGAACAATATTCCAGCACATTTTTAAAAATCTGTAAGGTATGGAGAGAATTTCTGGCCATAAAACAACACAATATCTACATATGGGGATAAATTGTCATCTAAAGCAGACATACAAGGTAATGTGTTCATGATTTACAAGTGTCAAAAAATGTGTATTTAATTTTATAAAATTAAAAAAATATGCCTACTTAAAAAAACTAAATTAAAAAACTCCAACAAGTATCATGTAATTCATTGATTATTTATATAATATATATCAATTAACATTTCAATTATTTTTTTTAACACAAGAGAAACTAGAGTCTCTGTTGTCGTTAGATATGCACATAAAAAACTGTGTTAATAATTATTAGAATTTTGATATTTTTACAGGTTCAGTTTTCAGCCTGCCTTTTTTAATGAATGCATTGAAGAACAGACACCCTGACCCAAGCTTGCTTCAAAATACGTAAGTAAATACCCTGTAATAAACTTGAAACTTTCTTATATATTCTTCCCATGAAAGTTTTAGGATATACTGTATTCAAAATGTTGTTTTTTTTGTTTTTTTGTCTTTTTGTTTGTAGCCAAAGGTTATACATTTGTATCTCAATCATTCTGAATCATGCCTATAGCATTTTGGCAATCTGTATTTATATTTAAACATTCCAATTTCAATTGTCAAAATTTTGAAAAAGTTATTGCTAATTTGCTTATAAGCTCACCCGAGCCAATGACTAGAACAAGCTTTTTGGATTGAAGTCTGTCCCTTGTCTGTTGTAATCATTGTCATCGTAAACTCTCACAATTTCATCTTTTATATAGTTTCAAATTACATTACGTATAATTAAATTACTTGCAGTGTTTTTTCGTTTTTTCCAAGAGTTCAATCAGTAGAATCTTTACATTGTAGGCTCCATCCATGCTTTGAACTGAGAAGTTTTCAAATCATCTGACCATGATCCAAGGGACTGATGAAAATTTTTAAGTGCTCAAGGTAATTTCTTTTTCTGGTAACATATTTTAATCAATAATACATGTAAATATCTTAATAATTTAATTATTTTTTCTTCATCATTTCAGAAGCAATGGAGTCACTGTCAGGGAAATGAAGCCAGAATTGTGTAAAAATTTGAAAAATAAATGCAGGATTAATGCTTATAATTTTGTTCTTTTAATTTCTTATTGTTAATTGAAGACATTTAAGGACAAGTTTGATATTTAGTTCATTTAGTTCACATTGCAATCCAAGGAAATACCAGTCATGAATAGGAAAATTTAAAGAAAGAAATAAAATTAACATGCTCAACATATGCTCAACATATGAACATAAACGTATGTTGACCATATGATCATACAAAACATATGAACAACATATGTTAAACGTATAATCAACATATGTTTAGAAACATACGTTAACCATATGTTGCTCGATTTTTATGGCGAACATATGTTTTGGAACATATGTTAAACGTATGTTCAACATATGTTGAACATACGTTGCAATTTTACCTGTGTATCTTAACTTGATTGATAAGCATGTGTTTCTTTCTGAAAAAAAATTCACTTTGACCTTAAAGTGCTACAAACTATCGGTAGAAGGAATTATAAAGTAAAAAAAAATTCAATCTAATATACGTTGTTATAAAGGAGGCCACGGCCTGTCTCAGTAAGAATAAATTATAAAGATAACAATCAGCAATATTTTAACTAAATGTCAAAATTAATTTAAACAATAAAAATCAGAAACAGAGCAATCATCAACCTTCAAAATCATCCGAGGCAGAACCTGGTCAGTTAAAAAAAAAACGACATTTTTTATTATAGTACAATAAATGACAATAACGTCCATTGCTAAACGATTCGTGAAAATTTTTATCAGCATTATTAACTCCTTGTTTTGGGAAAGAAAAAAAATGAAATTGTGATTTCTCTGTAGGTGCTTGAAATGTTTTTAACAACATTCTAATTAAAACCAAACATTGTTTAGAGAAGAAGGTGTCTAGATCAACTACAATAAGCCTTTCTCCGTCTGTTGCTTCATCCTAAGCGATGGGACATAGAACTCTTAGCAGTTCTCTTTCCTGATTCACAAGCTTTAAATCGGGCCATCAGCCTTACTTATTTTTCACAATATTGAAATATTCTAAGAATAAGAAGATCATGTATTTATCAAATGTATGAAACCAAATGTATTTAACGTGTATTGAATTTGCCTTAGGGTTTTGTATATAGCACGATAGGTTGAAGGAACGAGTCTCACCAAGAAGAGTATTTCTACAAGACAATTCTATTCTGAAACGATGGTAAGAAGCATTTCGTTAGAGAATAGCTATAATCAATTCCACATTTAACATGACCCGCTATAAAACATAAATAGCTATAACTCAATCCAAACTTAGCATCCATGTTGCAAAAGAATAGCTATAACTCAACTTAATCTAAACATCACTGCTACCAAAGAATACCTCAACCTAAATAATGCATCCGAGCTACTTTACGTGCATGATTTAAAAAAAAATCAGAATGGAGAATCAGTGAGGAATACAATTACATGTAGGATTTTGGATGCCTGTGTACAGAACAATTCTCAAAATCCAATAAGGACACAACGTGAACTTTTGCTGATGCAAGGGACATGGACACAGTTTCAACTGAATTTTTTTAAACCAATTTTAATGTTTACAATAACAAGTTAAGGTATAATGATGAGCAAAATTTTTAACATCATTTCTGAATTAACAAAATTACATAACTTTTAAGTTCTTCATAATGTAAACAAGGCGCGTGCCTCGTTCTTGTTTAAATATAGAAAATATCATTTTTATAACGAAATGAAATTCAGCAAATTATTAGAAACTGACTACTTGTATTTAGAATTTACTTTTCTATTGAAATAATCTGCTTCCGGCGAACATATATAAGTATATAAACATATGTTAAAAAAAACATGACACGGACCATGTTTACATAACAAAGGTTTCGGGCTCTAAATCTGTCTTGTATCTTGACAACTAAAGTTCAGATTTCTGCTCATTAGAAAGACTAGTTAAATATTTGTAAGAATGGAAAAATAAAAAATTGTTTTTTTTTAATTGAAACTGTGTTTATCCTCCTTTACTGTCTAATCATTTATTGTTTTGTCTATGTGAAAGATACGCAAACATAATTATGACAAATATTTCAGAAACACTTTCAACATTGAAATACATGTAGTATAATTGTGCTCGTCCATTGTGGACCACACTACCCCCAGGAGTCATGATTTGAATAAACCCTAATCTACGTTACCTGAGTTTGCTTCCATGTATAGATATTACCAATCATGGCTTTGTTGTTCTTTAGAAGAATATTTAAAGATTTTCATGTGTATTTCTATGGAAACTTTGATTTTCTATGTAAAACTTTGATCGTCCATTGTAGCCCCATCCTACTCCCATGAGTCATAATTTGAAAAAACAAACTTGAATCCACAATTTACATATGATCTTCCCATCAGTTTCATCTCTTCCGAAGAAGAGTTTTAGGAATTGCCAATAGTTTTCATGAGTCTCAATTATCTCCCTTGGAAGGGGGCATGTCTTCATTTCAAGAATTTTTAAATTCCCTTTACACAGGTTCTGTAGAAGAAGTTAAAATTGTGCACATTTTACGGACGGGCTACAAGCAAAATTTGATAGAAAAGCTCACCTGAGCTTTCAACAGCATATATGGTACAATGTTATAAAAACTCTTCTATTTTTATATAAAGACTTCATAAAAATAAAAACATTTATAGTATTCAGTATTTAGTTCATGGTCTGGACAGGTATGCACAGGTACACACCCTTCCTTTTAACTATATTAATTTAAAAAAAAGTTTTATTATCCTTATAAAGATAGATTACCGGCCAGAAGAAGGAAGTTAATATTTGAAGTAAATATAAATTCTAGATTAAAAAATCATGATGTTATAAGTTAGAATAAATGCTTTATTTTTTTTTATAAAAACAAAAACTGGAAAATTTTATTGGGAAGGTGAGGATCTCTCTCTCTCTCTCACTCACATACACACACATGAGAGAACAACTATTTCCTGTCTATTGTATTCAATAAATAAAAATGTTTATCAATGCATTAAATGCAAGTGAATGCTCTAAACCCATGTATAGATTAAAGCAACTGTTCTTAAAATTTAATCTATAGACTATATAAAGTGATTATAAAAATAATTTACAATTCATCTCAATATTGAGATCAAATATATTGTGTCAAATTAAGTTTGAATATATGTAGCATAATTAACTTATATAGCTCATTTTTAAATTTACTTTCAAATTTCTTTTGAGAACATATCCTTGTTAATTATATATAAAAGGATCCTTTTATCATGTCTTTTTTCCGGAAAAAAGAGATCATAACACAAGTCTATATTTTTTCTCAGGCGTTCATTTGTTTAAAAACATATTTTTCATACCATGCTGTTTGAGTGTACAACTTCCTTATTTTAAATCATTCAAGCTCTAATGAAATTTAATTTTATTTATCTTATTTTTCCAACAGCTACATGTACTTGAAAGTTTAAGTGTGTTGATTTATTGATATCAGGTGTTATAAAGTTCGCAATTTGAAAGATCAAGTTCTTAATTTAAACGTAGATCTCCCATGACTATCCTAGTATCTGACGTCAATGGGTGTGGATTACGGAAATTGACAATAACGAGGTGCTGGTGAGTTTTATTATTTTTTTAAGCAGCAGTTTTAAAACTCATATTTCTTTCAATTACAGAGAATAATATGGTATAAGGAAACGCTGTCTAAATTGTTGTGTATGCCAGGCATGTCAACGGCAGTTGGAGACGTCCGATATGAAAAATATTCTACGTTTTTTCTTGTTTTTGATTCTCTAGGAAACCCAACGTACTAGGTATCGATTCTCTTAGTATAAGCGGTGGATTTTAACGATTTTTTTCTGAAACTTTCACATAAGATACTGTTTACTCTTAATTACATATGTTGATAATTTTGTGATATATATCCTGATGCATTATATATTTATGATACTTTATTATGTAGATTATTTTTCTTACCAATATATTTTTGACTTCATATAAACATTTATATACGACATTCCTTTATGGTATTCATTTGTGACTCCGATGGGCTTTAATACACTTTATTTGTATTAGAATTAAAATCAACGAACCGCGTCAGATAGAAACGGGTCAGAAGAAGAAAGTAAATATCTGATAATTTTATCCCAGTCATATTAAATTGTCACTTTAGGGAAAGACTATGAAAAGTTAATATATATGATTTTTTTTAGAACAATGACTGGAAAATTGCGAGGTAAGGTGAATATATCATTCTGTTCTTTTTATTCTCTCTCTCTCTCTCTCTCTCTCTCTCTCTCTCTCTCTCTTTCTTTCTCTCTGTCTCTCTCTCTTTATTTCAGATTCTTTTAAAAAAGTGTTACACGAATGCACGAAACACAAATGTAGTTTAAGTTAAATAAAATAAACAAGAGACCTATAGCCAGGATCGCTAACATGAACTCAATGGCTAGAAAAACATAAGATCAGTTCAGTATTAATAAAAAGTTTAGAGTAAGGGAGAGGGAAGAGCTTGAATTTTGAACTATCTGTTGATGCCTCCATACCAATAACAAAGGCTTCGCTGTTCTTGAGAAGGTTTTTTTTTTTTATTTTCCTAATATCATTACGTAAATTCTATGGTCGACACAATGACTTTGTCATCAAATAAAATTTATCATTGAGGCAAATGCTGACTGACATGACACCTGGTTCCACTTCTGATGTTTTGGAGGTATATGTTTGCTCTGCTCCTGTTTTGTATTGATTTATGGACTTTTGAGCTTGATTCTGTCGTTATCTCAATAAGCTTCATTATTAAATTAGAGTGTGTAGGGTGTTTATGTATTGTATTTGTTTGTCATAGTCTTCGTAGATTAGGCAACTAATGACCCAGAACATCTTCTTGGATGTAGCGACAGAAGTTTTTTTTTAGCTGAATTAAAGCTTGTCTTTAGTATCATGAGCATTACGTAATCGCAGATTGAATCAGGGCATCATCAGTTCAAAGTTTGATGTATTTTAAGAAATATCAACCTCGACCATAAAATAAACTTTTACTTTAATAATAAACAGTAAGTAAATTAAAAACTTCAATGTCCATGCATAATGAATATGCAGACGTGACAGTCAGAATATGTTTGAAGACTCTGAATTGTTTTGGTCGCATGAAAGTTACTTTCAGTTAATTAAAATATATGTCAAAGTTAAAATTTTCAGGAAGACCTCATAACTCAATAAAAATAATTTAATTCTATATTATATAAATAAAAAGAAATGTTTTATATTTTGACTGCTTTCGGGTTTTATGGAATTTACTTCCAATGCATTGTCCTAATATTGGACTTTAACGAGGAGCGCTGACTTTTACAGCTTACGGCAAACTTTACACTAGGAGAATGTACAGTAGCTCTTTTACGATATACATATTTAGGTCAACATTTAATTAATCGATCGCGAAAACAACGGGTTATTTCATTGCGCATATAAGTTGTCCTTGAAGAAAACAACAACAATCTTATCCTCAACTCTCGGCCTTCACATGTAAGTGCCCCTTACACGATATCTATGACCACTAGAAAGTTCTCTATATATGTATTATCAATTCTGTACCTCCGTACACGATACAGGTTTAAATGTCCAAGGAAACTGTCAACTGTAGAAGTCAGTGCTTCTCGTAAAAGTCCAATTTTCGATTGAGAATTCATACGGAAGTTTTATATACCTTAACTTAAAACAGTTCAGTCCAGCTGTATAAAATATGGTTTTGTTGTCGACTGGAAAAAATAAATACCGAAATGAAGGATGTTTCAATTACTTTATTTTCCATCTTCTCTAAAATATCATAATTATATCTAGCATCATTTATACATGTGAAGCTAGGGCGTAGAAATTATGAAAATTTCAAATACTGTAAGTTGTTTTAATTCTACGGTGTTAAAATTTCACGATTTCTTGAAAAGTACTAATCGCAATGGTTTTAATTTCACGCTCCTAAAAATTTATTTTGATTACGTATACGCATTTAAACGTTTATAGAAACCAATAATAGCATTCACGATGGGTTTAATTTCGCGGAAAAAATTACGAATCGCGAACATAGTGAAATTAAAACCATTGTAATTATTTGACAATCTACAGTATATACAATAAAGCCAAAATGCTAAATGTGATTTTTTAGCGAATGAAAAAAGTCTATATAGTTTCTCGGAAAAAATATGAATGAAGTAATACAATCTTAATTAAAGAGAACCCGTGACGCAAATTAACAAATGTATGCATGACCCGTGCAATTTGTTCAATTCCTAAAAGTATTAGGTTTCAGAGAATTATACTAGGTTTCAGAACGTAAAACATTTATTTCTATGGAGAAAAATAAAAGTGAAAATAATTTCAGTATGCCCCATAACGAAACTATTGCAAAATACCCCGGTACTTCTTCCTTCTCCCTATTGTACGCATGTGCAGACAAGTTGAATAAGTTTCCATAGTAACCATGGTCTTAAGTGTCCACGAACGAATGTTCATTGTCATGGCAGGCTTATTTTCAAAACAGGCTCATTTTCGAGTAATTTTCAATGCAAGAAATAGGTGGCTTATTTTCAAGGTTTTAGGGTATTGAAAAACAAGGTGTATAATTCTTGTGCATCAAATACTACCAAAAAATTTGTTGACAAACCCGTCGTCATCAATTTGCACGTGTTTTGGGCTTATTAGCGTTTTCACTACGTGACGACATATATTTTACGGTGGAGTAATTCTGAACACTGATTCTGGTACATAGTAACTAATATTCTTATCTGACCAATTTTCGTAATTTTTGGTCATGCAGTCAAAAAATTTCAAACATTATGTTACCCTGCGTTTCTCTTTCCTTTCAGTATATATTTAGCAGTATAAGAAATTCATAAAATTTACTATCGACATTATTTTTTTTTCATTTCTCATTCTAAAAGTGAAGGTTTCAATGATACTAGATTACTGTACTTCACATTTACGTTATTATTCAGGTTTCTGGGCGTTTGTACAAGCAGTTATATTTCTTCTGTCTATTCCTAAAGTATTTGCAATACTATTTACAAGGTAAGCTTTTAATTCGTTTTATAAACCTACCTTATCAAAGCTAACCTTTGACTTTTTAATAAAGCTGTAGATATTTGTAGATTCATAATTTTAAGTTTGTCTTTGTTTATATCGGATGTTTTATTCAAAAGAAAGTTTCATAAATCCATTTTTTAGCTCACCTGAGCCGAAGGCTCAAGTGAGCTTTTCTGATTACATTTTGTCCGGCGTCCGTCTGTCTGTCTAGCTGTCTGTCTGTCTGTCTGTAAATTTTTCACATTTTCGACTTCTTCTCAAGAACCGCTGGGCCAATTTCAACCAAACGTGCCACAAAGCATCCTTGGGTAAAGGGGATTCAAGTTGGTTCAAATGAGGGGCCACACCCTCATTCAAGGGGAGATAATTGGGAATTAATGAAAATTTGGTGGCATATTTTAATAATCTTCTTCTCAAGAACCACTGTGCCAGGAAAGATGAAACTTATAGGGAAACATCCTCGGGTAGTGTAGATTCAAGTTTGTTCAAGTAATGACCCCCAGGGTAGGGCGGGGCCAAAATGGCCGACCAAAGTTTTACATAGAAATATATAGGAAAATTCTTTAAAAATCTTCTTCTCAAGAATAGCAAAGCAATAATTCATCATATCTAAATGGAAGCATCCTCAGGTAGTGTAGATTCAAGTTTGTTCAATTCATGACCCCCAATGGTAGGGCGGGGCCAAAATGGCCGACCAAAGTTTAACATAGAAATGTATAGGAATATTCTTTAAAAATCTTCTTCTCAAGAATAGCACATCCATGATATGTCATGGGACTACTTTGGGATTTAAACTTTACAATTATAAACCAATTTCTACTTTTTCCTAGCCACAGTGCTCAGGTGAGCGATGTGGCCCATGGGCTTCTTGTTTTATTTTAGCATACTTCAATGTCTTTTGCTTTCTTAAAAGTCTCTTTGTGAAATCAATGTATTTTTAAACTCTGTACCAAAAGTGAATAAAGAAAATGAAAGCAGGTCGTGTCTTCAATTGAAAGAAGCAATTTGATGTTCAATTCAACGAATTGTTTTTAACTTGTTTTTAACTGTTTGCAAGACGACAAAGAAGGGGTAAAAATCATTTGAAGTCTAGTATGCAAATATTCCAAGAAATATCAAGAATCAAGCAAAATTGTAGCGTTTTGTGAACTCTGAACTTTAAGGATATATGTGAAAATGTACAAGTCACATTAAAAGGACAAGACATTCTGTCCCAAGTTTCCATACCTTATCATCACAATGAGAGCTTCAGTGTTACATGTATTTCAAATGTTCACATATGATCAACTTTACTCTTGATCTATTAGAACATGTATGCACTACTAAAATAAAAAAACTATACATGTAATACATGTAGAGTTTTCAGGCATCGTGAGCCTTAAAGGGCACCTGCGCAGCATGCAACAACTTTCAAATGATTGAATATGGTTCATGTTTCAAGCCAGATGCTATGGCATTCACAATTTTGAAATAGTCACCATTGCTAATCATAACTATACACTTACGAATCGTTTAGTTTGTTTACTTAATACCCATAAGCAGAGTAGGGAAACAAAAATGAATTCCATCTAATCAGTAATATTCAGCAATAATCAGAAGTGCCCCTAACAAACATGAGCCCCTGACCCTAGGTATAACATTGCACAATTTTTAAAAAGGCACACTTGCTTATCAAAAATGTTTGATTAATAATAAGGAGCAGATTTCAAACAATTAATCATTTTCAGTATATAAGTAAAGCCCCCAACCCCCTCTTTGGTATCCCTCGCCCAGGGGCCTTGAAATTAATAATTCTGGAAGAAAAGACCTTGCACATCATAACTATATAGGTAGTTCATCTGCTTATTACCCAGGAGTAGAGAGAAGATTTTCATAGATGTAATGTATTTTCACTCTATAATCTTTAGAGCCGCGCCCTAACACCAGAACCCCTGACCATGGGGCCATAAAATTCAAAATTCTAAAAAAGGTACTCTTGCTCATCATAACTACACGTATGTACTTAATTAGTTTATTTAATACCTAGGAGTAGAGAAGAAGATTTGCAAAGAAATAATGCATTTTCAGCATATATTATAATCAATAGAGCCCCGCCCTAACACCAGAACCCCTGACCCTTGGGCCATAAATTTCACAATTTTGGTAAAGGCACTCTTGCTCATCATAACTGTGTACTTAATTAGTTTATTGAATACTCAGGAATAAAGAAGAAGATTTTCTAAGAAAAGTGCATTTTCACTATATAATTAAAGGAGCCCCGCCCTAACACCAGAAGCCCTGACCCTGGGGCCATAAAATTTATAATTTTCGTAGAGACACTTTTGCTAATCATAACTATGTACTTAATTAGTTTATTTAATACTCAGGAACAGAGAAGAAGATTTTCAAAGAAATAATGCATTTTAACTATATAATCAATAGTGCTCCGCAGTAACAGCAGAAGCCCTGACAAAGGGGCCATAAAATTCATAGCTTTCGTAGAGACACTCTTGCTTATCATAACTATGTACATGTTCTTAATTAGTTTATTTAATACTCAGGAACAGAGAAGAAGATTTTCAAGGAAATAAAGCATTTTCACTATATAATAAAAGGAGCCCCGCCCTAACACCAGAAGCCCTGACCCTTGGGCCATACAATTTACAGTTTTCGTGGAGACACTCTTGCTCCTCATAACTATGTAATTAATAAGTTATTTTAACACTCAGGAACACAGAAGTAGATTTTCAAAGAAATAATGCATTTTCACTATATAATCAATAGAGCCCGGCCCTAACACCTAAACCCCTGACCCTGAGGCCATGGATTTCACAATTATTGTAGAGAACTCAATGCTGATGACAATCAAACCAACAGTTTGACTGCTTGATGTCGAGGAGTAAAGAAGAAGATTTTTAAAGATTTCACTATAATCATTAAATTAAGTGGTTTTGGCCCCACCACCCAGGCCCGGGGGGGGGGGGGGGCAAGGACCATGAAATTCGCAATTTTTTCTTTCCCTTAACCCATAGATGCTATACGCCAAAATCGGTTACAATTGGTTCAGCGGTTTCATAGAGGAGAAGCTGAAAATGTTTAAATGATCACGCACGACGCACGACGAACGACGCACGATGAACGATGACGGACGAAAACGGATAGCAAAATGTCACCTGAGTTTACTCAGATGACCTAAAAACGTAATTGAGTTTTACTTCAACTACATGTATCTGTGCCATATAATTTCTACCGAGAACAACGTTAATTGATCTGAACGAATAGGAGTGTTATAATTATAATTTCCACTTATATGTATTGTGTATATAAGCATTGCCTTTTTCCAGCAGTATGTTGCAAGTTTCGACTGACTTATATTTACGGATCAGTGAGGAATTTGGCAACATTTGACCGCAATATTTAGGAATTCTTAGAAGTTCAAACGTTGGAATTGAACTCAAAATAAAAATAAATAGCTCACAACTCGAGCTCCGACAGGCTAGAACTATTAACTCTTGGGAGTATTCTGTGTTAATCAGTTCGAGGAGCAACGCTACAGAAAGAACTGAGCATGTGGTAGAATTTGTTTTTCACAAATTGAAAATCAATGTTCGCTTCTATCTTTTCCTCTAAAGTTTGTCTTCAAATTATATTCATTTCCCTTCCTCAAACTAGATGTGAGGATTTGGTAATCCAATTATTTATAAATTCTATTTACTGTATGCAGTGAAATTTTCGCCCCAGTTCTATTTTCGCCCCTTTCGCCCTAGCCTTGATTGGGCGAATTTAAAAAGGGGCGAATTCAAAGAATACCATATAATTTCTTTAACAAAACTGTGACGGCGAATTTAAAACAGGGCAAAATTGTTTGCAAGTGTGAAAGGGCGAAAATTAAGCGGGGCCAAAATAACCCTGTATACAGTATTCATTTTTAACCAATTATACCATTCATTTTCTTGAGTAGATCAATTTGCCTGGAAGGAATAAAGGATTTTATAGAGAAAGAAAACACATGTAGTATTCCACTTAATGAAATTAAACAACGGCTAACAGGTATGGGTTATACATCTGATATCTAGGTTGTTAAAATAATTGAATTCTATGAAATATTTTTTGTTTCATTAAGTATACTTTTTTATTCATTTCAACCTGAATGAATTATGATCTATACCGTTAGACCTTTGCAATGCTTTGATTACTTATTTTAAGAAGGCAAAAATTAATACATGTATACAGGTAAATTGGTGAAATATAAAACATGAATTTGAATATTTTATTTTTAATTATTCTGCATTACAACTTCTAGAGCTTAAATTGTTCATGCTTATGATATCCATATACATGTACATGTACTTTCTTGGATAATGAGCACGCCTATAATGGTTTTATTATTGAGTCCATTGCTTCACCGTTTTCGAATGATTCCAAAGAAGATAATAACTAAATGAATATATGCTGAGCTTCAGTGATATTGAATTATTGTATGCTCAATATAAAGAGTTATATCTTGCTTTTGTTTTGTTTCAGAAAGGGCAGGTTCATTAATTTGTAAATCAGAGATCTTCTGTAATGTTTATTTTGGCTATAATTCGAATGAAGATGTTTATTATTTTTGGTTAAAAGCTGCACGAATAAGGATTTTTAACAAATTCAGTGGAAAGTTCCAGAGCAGGACACGGGCTATTAACTGTATAGATTCATTTTATGATAAAGAGAGGACTCTATTTATTAATGTATACGGTAAGAGGATATTTTTTTTTGTAAATTTGAAATCAATTATTATAAGTTAAAGAATATAGTATGACTAGCTTTCGACCAAGGGATTAGCTCAAAAAACTAATGCACGGAGATTAGCCGATTCACAGCGATTTCTAGGGAATTGTTAAGATCTAATCCCTAATTTTATATAGGGACAAAATCAGTAGAGTTATAATAAATGTCTTTATTTTATGACTGCTGAGGCAGGATGGGGTTACAAAATTTGAACAAAGTTTTGAATAGAAGCAGAAATAGAAGGGAAAAAGTATTTATTGATAGAGTCCAACAAGTTCCTATATAATCAGGTGATCGATATTGTTAGAATGTCTCATGCATTTTTCATTAATTAGGTGGCTGCGAAGAAAACAGTTGGTGTGGTGAGAATGAAGAGTGTTTGATGGGATATTACGGAACACTAGGCGAGATAGGCACTTGCGCCTGCGTAAATGACACCATACGAGTAAATAGCATTTGTAGAAAAGGTAAACTGACAAGTATATGTACATAGTTACAAAATTTTTTCTCTGTTTTATATATATATATATATATATATATATATATATATATATATATATATATATATATATATATATATATATATATATATATATATATATATATATATATATATATATATATATATATATATATATATATATATATTAGATTTTAAGCTTAAAAAAACGACAAAATAATTTAATTCACCAATTTACAACAGTTAGTATCATTTTTTTTAACTTTTAGGAGTTTCCTTTAACATTTATCATTCTAAATGTTTTCAAAGATCTTACCTTAAACGACATTTTTTAATTTACTGCTTTTGTTAATTTATTCTATATAAAAAATAATAATAATTACATTCATGTCCCTTTTCCACTATCTAATGTTTTACTACAGTTGATATTAAGATGGATGAACCCTGTACATTTGATATCCAGTGCAGCAAAGCAGGATACAACCGAGTATGTGACAAAGCCACTTCTACGTGTTTATGTGTCGCAGGATTTACAGAAATTAATGGACACTGCATTCGGAGTAAGAAAGATAATTCATATTTTAATACACTTCATCCCTTGTATTTTAGTTTGTTTACATCGGTTATTTTTAATCTACTGATCAATCGTTTATGTGCATTTAGTTAACAGAAGTCAGTATAAACTATTTAAAATGATATACTTCATAATAGTGACTGTACATGTTTGTACATTATGTATGTTGCAAACTGAAATGAAACTCAAAAGTTGAAAAGTAATGTACAATTTGATATTATTATAACTATTGATTAACTGTAATACCAGAAATGGAGGCATAATTTTTATGCTTCATTCATAATAGCTGATTTAGGAGTCAATCAAACCTGTTGGTATGATGAACAGTGTAATGGAACTGCAAACTCAAGTGTTTGTAGAAAGAACATTTGTGTCTGTATGGATGAACATTATTTTAGAAACGGAACATGCGAACCATGTGAGTGAAAATTGTATTTTCATATTCTCAGGCTATACTAATAAAACCGCTTTCTCACATTATTAAAAGATCAAGATAAATATTTGATTGTTTGTTTAACTAGTACTGAACTCGATATGAAAAATAGACAGTAAGGAATAAACTGGGGAATGGGATAATATCAAAATAGCATTTAGACTTAAAACTAAATGAAATTTGTGTTTTTAATATGGAAAACGTTTTTTGGGAAACGAATCAATATATGAACCAGAACTGAAAATTACATGGATTTTTATTCAACATGTTAAAATTCGTACCATAGCAAACTAAGTATGAAAATACACAGTCATACGACATAAATATTTAGAATATAGTCTAATGGGAGAAAACCCTCTCCACATTTAATACTTCATGCTGAATAATACAGTGAATAATACCAGAAAGGTGCTACATTTGCAGTTCCCTCCTGTGATTTTTCTTACATTGTTGCATATATAAAACACCTCCATAATTACAAACTGCCTTGCGTCTTTCGCTGATATTTCTCACAGGCTCTTAAATAATTTATCTTCATCTATCTAAAACATAAAACAACTCAAATCGGATATTCTAAAACATCTCTTTAATGCATGTATAATGCACATATGATGCAGGTACACATGGTACATTTCTCAACGTTTTTACTTACGCTCAGACTTAACTTCCGTCTTAATACGCATCTCAAAACGCATGTTATTTCCATTAAAAACCATATCATAATTTTAATCAGACGCTACTCTTAAAATATTTACTCGAAAACAATCTCCTTCAAGCTCATATACATTGTATACACCTAGGAGCTTGTTACAATGTCAGAACTCTTTCCAGATAAGAAATACCAAAATTGTTATTTTTTCCACAGAACTCTACATGAACAAATAAGCGACTTCGGTGCAAGAGTATAACACAATTACATTTAGTCATTTTTTTCAAATAGGAAATTTATACCGATAATTGTATTCTTATGTAAAAGTAAAATACTTGAGTAAAGGCACTAGATTATGATTGTATGAAAAATTTCTTGAGATTTACATGTAAAACTTACGTACCAATTTGAAGGTAAATTTTAAATTTTACATGTAACATGTATGTATAATGCGAAGCAAAAACTTCGATTCTTACAATCATTATTTTCGAGAACAATTTGTTGTGAATTTCTAAAAAAAAATATCATTTTGAATTAATTTTTTTAGATATTACTTTCATGGTTTTTTTTTAAAAATAAAATTCAAATTTCAAAAATTACGAAAAAAAAAATTAGTACCAAGATCGTTTCAACAAACTTTAAATTAAACTTCTTATGATTTTCTTTGATTTTTGACCAGTGACCTCATCTTTTTTGTCATATTTTTTCCTCTGTTTTATTGTTGATCGTACTCAGGTTATGCTCTAGCGCACTGAAGGAGTAAGGGGGCATAAAACAATCTGATCTTCATGTCTGAAAAGTTTCATTAAATCTAGATTTGTCCAAGGCACCCCAAGAAGATGGCTTTCGACAAACATGCACGTTTTTGAAGAAATAACAGCTTAAATCAATTGCAAGTGTAACGTAAAGATAGTGCAATTTTAATAGTGTGCTAGGACAATCCATAATAATTTATTATCGTGGCTGAATGTTTTCAAAGTTGTATCAATAAGTGTTTTTACGGTCATTTAGGAGCATATAAATTGGATTAACTTTTCAAATTCGCAGCATTCTAGCAATTGTTATTTCTTATATTCGATTCAAAATTTTAAAATTCTATTATTTATATTAAATGACACAAAATGTCTATATTTTACCGTCCTTTCCATTTTAAATTTCCTAATCAACATTTTGTTTTGCAATAAAATATCTAGAGATAAACAGAAAAAAGATACATAATGAAGAGAGAGAAAAAAGGGGGTAGAAATGGAGAGTGAAATAGATTCTGTGAAAGTTCTGGTATTTTTTTAAGAGATCATTTACCTTATTGAACTGAGTTTAATTATGTAACTATCATTTTGTAGCTAAAAATGAATTGCCAACTGATGATGCGGACACATCAAAGAGTTCACAACCATTTCAAGGTGATCTAATTTTAAAATTTGTAAAAATAATTGCGCGATGAGAAATCACTTGATATCTAAAAAAAAATTAAAGTTTAAACTAAAACAAACCTTTATAGAAGAAATAGATATTTAATATATTTTTATCTGTTTTAAAAATAAACCAAAACATTGAGATTGTGTCGATGAAAATCAACTACTAACAAGCAATTCTAAAGTTATATCCGCATCATACCACAACTTTGACATTTTCTCAACTGAAACATACATTGAAAAGGCAAAAATATTATTTGTGATGAGCAGATTGATGATTAATGAAAAGGATGGATATTGATGAATCAAGGATGTTGATTATATTCTCTGCATTGGACAGAAACTAAAATAAAGAAATGAAATTTACAATAAAGTAGCAATTTATACAGACATAACAGTTCCATTATTCATATAATTACGTTAGGTGGAAACTGTTCCCGTAATAATTCAATTTGTTCAAAATATACTACAAATTAACTAATAGATAAAAAAACTCATAAAAAGGGGTAAAAGAGTACATAAGTTTAGAAAGAAAATAGGAATATATAATTCAGAAAAGAAAACGGGATATAAGAGAAATTCAGATAAGGCCATGAAACTGAGACATTAAATTTGTTTGAGTAATTATCACTGGGATTGAATAGGTACATAATTTAAATTGATATTTTATTTTGAAAAGAGGGTATTCAAGATAAAATATTCTTTTCGTTCCATTAACAATGGTTGTTGGTAATAATTACATGTATACTGTAAAAAAAAAACAGTTTTCTCTCTTGGAAGGATAGGACAAAAAATGGTTCACAGCAATCTATATCTTCAGCTAGAACAACAGCAATACAATTTAAGATTTTGACTTCCATCATTCCTCAGTATATAATTTGAATCCAGTTGACATAACTTACTGATCAAAGTTAGATTTAAGAACAACTGACCTTTTATTGTTAATTTTAGAACATGGAGACTCCAGCGTTGCACAAAATGTTGCTGCTGTTATTGGAGGATTCGTGTTGGGTATTCTGACATGTCTTGTAGTTGTGTATGTAATACACATCCGGAGTAGGAGAAGGAAGCACACCCAGTAAACGATTTATTTGATTTCTAAGTGTAGTATAAATACAGGTTATACAGTGTATATATAAGTACATATATATAATAGCTACTTCTACCAATGTTTTCCTCATGAAATTAGATATTGTGTTTAACCATTCTTTTTATACTTCACAATGCTTTGGGAATATAAACATGTATACACTTCGATTTATTCACTAAAATAGTTTTCTTTAATTTCCTCAAAATATTATTTTAGAAATGTTGAAGCCAAATTGGTGAACAACATCAACTATAAAAAAGAACCGTCAACAAATATTCAAAAGGATACAAGGAACCTGCAACAAGCGGTAAATTTTATAAGGGAATATAGGGAGAATTTTATGAAACTTTAGCTTAAGTAATGTACATTCATACGTTTTGTTGTGTGGCATAATTAAATTACTATCTCATTGTGTATTTTCATCAATTTTTAATTCAATATCTGATCAGAAATTGTTTTAACTTGCATTGTTTGTAATAACAGGTAACCTTTTGAAAAATCTTTGATTCTATTCATTTCAGAAAATTTCACATGTGAGACCTATTATCAAAGTTGATCCAGAATATTCCAATACATATCAAGTAAAATCAGAAACTAATGATATTTACAATCATCTTAATGAGAAAATAGAAGATGACACTATTGACATTTATGACCACGCCCTAACAGGTGCCACTGGGAAGTCAAATGAAGAAGAGTATACACATCTAAGCAGATGAACAGGGCAGTCAACCCATCCTCAGACTAGCTTTATTCCACAGAATGACTTTTCTGAATCCAAAACTCCTGAAGATGTACATGACTAATATACCTTGTGAGGAGGAAAAACTCTTTCTTATATTCATTGTAAAATTTTAATATTATGCTCTTTCTAATATTCATCTTACACATTTAATGATATGTTATACTAGTAATTCTTATTTTTTATCAGTTGTAGCTTGCCTAAGCTTAATATACTTACTTTTTCTGTTTACATTTCGTTCGGGGTCTATTTTTCATCTGTATAATTTCCTTAACATATTTGTGGTAACATGGATTCAATTTAGCTTGATTTTAAGTGTCATGCCTCATATTTAAGAACTGGCTAATTAAAGTTATTTCAGATCGAATTAACTTTGCTACTTTGTCATTTATAGTGAGATATAAATATTAGAATTTCTTCTTTTTCTTTAAACCATACATGGTAGTTTGTAAGGTTTACTTTTTCTGGACTTGCATACATGTACATGTATACATACTTGTCATTGATATATTATTTGTGAAAATTGCATATCTTTCTGTTTGTTTTTTTCGAGGCAGGTGTAGAGTATTTTGTTAAATTATAGGTATGTATGTTTTATAAAGAATATTTTTGAGTGTTTTAGTTGGTTGTATTTTATCATGTTTTGTTAAATTGATTTTAAGTTTATCTTCTTCGGGCAATGTAGAATTTCTTTTTTTTATTTTAAATTTCTATCAACAGTCATAGGATAGGCAGAAGTGTGCTTACAAATTTTTCATTGGAAATTTTGAACTTTTGTTCTAGGGATAGATAAAACATTGATTTGTTATTTTCGAGTAATGTTGATCAAATTTTGTTGAAAGTATAACTCACGTGGAGAGGACTGAACCATTTTAATGCCTTACCAGCAAATTTCATGTATAATCTAGTTCCCATTAAAATTTATAATACAGTAATTTGATTAAATTTTGCACCTCAATTGTGGCCATACTCTACCCTAGAGGTCATGAATTGAATAAACTTGAATCCATACTGAATGAGGATATTTTCTTATAATATAATCATTGCTTTCCTTTTCTTGAAAAAAATATGTAAAACTTTGCTCGGTCATTGTTGTCCCATCTTAACCCCGGGGTCGTAATTTTGAAATGAATCTTCATTTCCTAAGAATGGTTACATTTAAAGTTAAAAAACCATTATTCGTGTAACCTTTTATTCGCAGTTCATACATGTTTGAAAATAACGCACGACAATTAATGTTCACGATTGAGGAAACATTCTCTATCAATATAAAGAGAAAAAAATGTTCACAACCAGATATATTCACAAATCAAATTATGTAGCAAAACTACATGTAAATGTAGCTGATATTTCTCCCTCGCGAATAAAAGTTGGTTTACAGATAAAATGACGAATCTGAGCTTTTTTATGTTTGAGAAGATTTTATTTAGTTTCCTTCCTAACACTAACCACAGGTGTCATGATTTGTGCTCTATCCGCGGTTGCTTCCACATAAATATGACCAATCACGACGTTGTTTTTACTAGTAAGATTTTCTTTTGTATTCTTATATAAAACTTTGATCGTCTATAATGGCCCAGCCTCACCTAGGGGTCAAGATTTAAACTAATTTGATTTGATCTGAGGAATTTTCCATATTATGACAACACATGACATTAATGTCCTTGAAAAGAAGAGATAAGAAGATTTTCCTTCTATATTCATATGTAAAAGTGTTGTCGCCCATTATAATCCAACCCTTACCCAGAGGGTATGTGTTCAATAAATATTGATCTGCCCTACCTGATTTTTATCTTTCCTGGCTCGATCAATGGTTCATGACAAAAAATATTCAAAAATGCAATTCATTTTTCTCTTATATGTAATCATCTTTCCTGGAAGGATTGCGCTTCCTTCAGTTGAAAAAAAAAATGAATTACATTCCTCTAAGGATACTCTATTGCAAGTTTGTTTAAAATTGGTCCATTTGATTCATTGAGATGAAGTCAACAAATGAAGAAAAAAATTACAGACAAACAAACAGGCATAAGACTTATAGACAGACAGACAGCTAGACAGATAGGAGCCGAACAAAATTTAATCAGAAAAGCTATCCTGAACCTTTGACTTAGGTGACCTAAAAAGTAAATATTACTGAAGCGGAAGGAAATGAAAAGTTAATCTGATGCTTCAAGTAACAATCACATGTATGCATTTTTCACACCCACATATGCAAATGTTCAGAAATAAAGAACGAAAGTAAAAAAGAAACAAGAGGCCCAGGGTTCACATCGCTCACCTGAGCACATCGTCTAGGAAAAAGCACATATCAGATCAGAACTGAAAGTTTACTGAGGTGGGGGGCTTGAATTATAATACAATTTGAGAATGCCTTCATACACTACCTGAGGATGATTTCACATGAGTTTCATTTTTTCTGTCTCAGTGGTTCTTTTAAAAGATTTTTAAAGATTTTTCCTAAATATTCCCATGTAAAACGTTGATCAGCCATTTTGACCCCACCCTACCCCCAGGGGTCATGATTTGAACAAACTCCAATCTACACTACCTGAGGATGATTGCACATAAGTTTCATCTTTCCTGGCCCAGTGGTTCTCGAGAAGAAGATTTTTAAAGATTTTTCCTATACACTCCTATGTAAAACTTTGATCGGCCATTTTGACCCCACCCTACCCCCGGGGGTCATGATTTATACGGATTTGAATCTACACATCCAGAGGATAATTCCACATAAGTTTCATCTTTCCTGGCCCAGTGGTTCTTGAGAAGAAGATTTTTAAAGATTCTTGCTATGAACTCCTACGTAAAATTTTGATTGTCCATTTTGGCCCAATCCTGCCCGCGGGGGTCATGATTTGAACAAAATTGAATCTACACTACCTGAGGATGATTCTACATAAGTTTCATCTTTCCTGGCCCAGTGGTTCTTGACAAGAAGATTTTTTAAAAATGCCATTAAATTTTCTCTAATTCATAATTATCTCCCCTCGGAAAAGGGCGTGGCCCTTCATTTGAACAACTTGAATCCCCTTTACCAAAGGAGACTTTGTAGCAAGTTTGGTTGAAATTGGCCCCGTGGTTCTTGAGAAGAAGATGAAAATGTAAAAAGTCTACGACAATGACGACAACGACGCCAACGGACAAATTTTGATCAGAAAAGCTCACTTGAGCCTTCGGCTCAGGTGAGCTAAAAAAAGAAGGAAATCCAAAGTCCCCCAAGCCAGTTTCACCAGAAGAGGACTAAAGAAAATTATTTTTAAATTCATGGCAATGCAGGTAAGCAGTTTGAATAACATGTGTCGTGTTAACGTGCATTACATTAACACACTAAGCCCCCCAAAAAAGTTTAAAAAAAAACATCGGGATCTGATTTTTAGTTACAACTGGTCGCTTGTCGTATCAATGCCTATCTGACACAGGAAATTCACTGTAAAGTTCATTTCCTTAAAATTGATTAAAACACCTCATGTACCAAACTGCATCTGTAGTGTTCTACAGTAAGTGGTGTTATTTGATGCGAGAAGGAAGTAAATGAAAAAGCGTTGAGAAATTGACATTAAACACGTATATACTATTAATAATATATGTGCATGACACCACGAGGCATATCTGTATGAAACAACGTTTAAAGTTCTAGGATAATGTTGTATAGAACTGTGTTTTGTAAGTTCACTGTAAGGCATTTGTATTTATGTTTACTTTGTTATACATATGTAAGAATAATGCAATGTGTACTAACTATAATTATAGAAGTGTTTTTACTACGTAACAGCACTCTGCGTTAATGCTTGACAAGTGTAATGGATTGTATTTTGCTCAGGGGAAAATCAATTTTCAGAAAAAGAAAATAGTAAACATAGTTTAGTGTAATAGAAGTTACATTTATTTGAAGTTTATTATAGTTACATGTAATTATAGATAATAGCTTAATTAAATTGTAGCTAGTAATATTATGATTTGATTTAAAATATAGTCAATGCTTTGTTACACTGTGAAGCTTATAAATTTAATTTGTTTTGTCTTTTTGACCTTGATATATCAAAAGTACATGTATATATAATTTCTCATAGAAATGCTTTGATTTACTATGGTGAAGCACTTGAGGGACTATACACATCGTAAAAAAATTATACTCATAACATGTTCAAAGTAATCTGGTGCTAACCACAGTGTTATTTATTTTAAGGACCGTACGTTACATATAAGGTACTGAGTATATCGTACAATATTCAACATAACGTTATATCCTCTGCAAAAAGCTAATGTAAAATTTGGCTGTTTTATCATTAATTTAAACACATTTAATTTTCAATTACATTTATGATAGTTCAGAGATAGAATTTCTTTTTCATTAAATGCTGTTGTAAAGAATGTGCTAAAATTGCTGACGTTTTCCCAAGATCAATCATTTAAAACAAACTTGCTTTTCATACTTTAATTTTGTCACTTAGATTTTCTCGAATCCTTAATATGATTTAATCTAAATAAAGTTACATGACATAATAAATGAAGGAAGTCCCAACAAACTTTTAAACTGATTTAAATTTTAAGCTATAAATTACATTTATGAAATCAGCAACAAGAATAAAATTGTTTAAGGTTTGTTAGTGAATTTCAAGCATATTAAGTTTGTAGAGAATTTCCTTACTAATCATCAAAATCATTCCGTGGAATAACATATATCATTTTACAATTTGTTCAAATGACGTCACTTTGTCGTTACCATTGTTTGAACAAGATTTTACAGATTTTCCTTATTTTTGTTTACAAATAAAGTATATATTATGCACTATATGTTCAAAAAATATCTTTGTTATTGCATTTAGTTGGATAGAGTTGATTAAGGGTGTAACGTTTGTAATGAAACACCCTGTTAACATATAGTTACTCTCTGCTTTTGGTTTTAAACAAAACAAATTTCAAGCAAATGGAAGTGTTTGCACAATACTTTATACATGGAAAATCTCATTCGATATGTTATTAACTATCCTTATCTTTTAAAGGGATAAAGATTGCAGTGCTTATCTCCCTTGAATTAGGTCAGAGTAAAAAACAAACTACAAGGTAAAACAATTAATAGCTGATTATTTTGATTTAAACAATTCAAGGATTCTGAGAGAGTGAATAAAAAAATGCAAGAGCACAATTGTATTTCGAAATCAAGAAAACAGATGTGTATTGGGGCTATTTTCCTAACACTTCCAGGTTTAATTTCACTTTGTTAATGTTTGCAGTAACATCTGCCCTAGAGATGTCCTTACTTATGTATCGGAAGGAAACGTCTGTAATAGATCGTTAGATGATTTACAAAGCAGCATAGACAATTTTGAAGGTATAATAATATTATCATTTTTTATTCCCTTTCCATCCAAACAATTACATGTACATGTACAGTACCGACCAGACCCAACCTGACACCAAAGTAGTCCCAGAAAGCAGTCCCCGGGACATGGATCGCTGTGGGACTGCTGTGGGACTGCTCTTGGACCGCTATGGGACTGCTATAGAAAGCAGCCCCAGCAGTCCAAGCTGTCCCTGGCCTGGGACTGCTTTCTGGGACTGCTTTGTTCACTCATGTGTGAAAGAGGTTCTGAGTGACACGATAGCTCCTCCCCCTTGTGTATTCTGAATTTGCAGACTCCCTGTTGTTTTATTTACTTGCAGCAGAGAGGAGTTTAGACTATTAAAAAAGCAAGGATTTCTTACAATCTTTTAATAAGTAGAGATTACATATATTATAGTTATTTGATATTTTCAGGGACTGTATATTTACACAACTATTTAGAATTAATAAAAAAAAATAAAAAATAAATTATTTATGTTAAATAAGGAAGTCAGCAGAAATTTTTTCCCTAAAATAAACTACATGTTCATGAGAAAAAATATCTTAATGTATGCCTATTTTATTATCTAATGTAAAATTAAATACTCAAAATTTGTATTGGCACTATTCAAAATAAATCATTACATTTACATATGAGATTACTTTAAACTGAAAATCATTCATTAGCCATCATTCTTCCGCAACATAAATAATGTGAACAATTATTTGGGAATTTATAAATAAATCAGGTTTTAATTTATAAACAAGTTATTAAAAGAATACATTTATTTAAAAAAAAAAAAAACAGTTGAAAATACCGGGAATTGTGATTTGTTTCTTTTTTATTTTTTTGTTTTGCTTGACATGTGTTTACTTGGCCGATCATGTGTATAAATTACATGGTATCAACACTTGCGGTTTCAATGCATTTGGGCAGAAAATTAATGATGCATGCATTTGGGTACACATATCAATGTTACACATCATTTAGCATGCTGCTCAACAATGACCCTAATTTCAATCTATGTAAAGCAAAAAAAAAAAGATAAATGAAATGTGTATAAATTTCTTCCAGGATTAATTAATTTTGAACATAATCTGAGGGCTTCATACATTTACAAATAAAACACTTAAAACTGAGTATTGTAGAGCTAGAGAAACTATTGATAATTAAATTGACATGTCAGTAAAAATAATCATGACTGAAAAATAATACTTGGCAAGAATTTAAGAATCTTCTTCTCGATCCAGAACCATTGGGCCAGGAGAGATGAAACTCATATGGAATCATCCTCAGGTAGTGTAGATTTGTTCAAAACATGTCCACCAGGGGTAGGGGGCCATAATGGCTGATCAAATGTTTACATAGGCCTAGGAATATATAGGAAAAATCTTGAACATTCTTCTTATCCAGAACTACTGAGTCAGGAAAGATAACCTCGTGTGAAAATATCCTCAGGTTGCGTAGATTCAAGTTTGTTCAAATCATGACCTTGGGGTAGGGAGGGACCACAATGGCTGATCAAAGTTTAACATAGGAATATATAGGAATTTTTTTTTTAAAAATCTTCTTTTCCAGAACCATTTGGACCAGGAAAAATGAAACTCATGTGTAAGCATCCTCAGGTAGTGTAGATATAAGTTTTTTTTAAATCATGACCCGCGGGGGTAGGGCGGGGCCGCAATGGTTGATCAAAGTTTAACAAAGGAATATATAGGATTTTTTAAATCTTCTTCTCCAGAACCATTGGTCCATGATGGATGAAACTCATGTGGATGCATCCTCGGGTAGTGTAGATTCATGTTTGTTAAAATCATGACCAAAAAGGGCTGGGCGACAATGACTGATCATGTTTTACATAAGAATATATAGGAACAATCTTTAAAAATCTTTTTCTCCAATAAATCGGGTCAGTATAGGTGGAAGCATCCTCATGTAAAGTAGATTCAAGTTTGTTCAAATAATGACTTCTAAGGATAGGGCGGGACCAAAATGGCTGATTAAAGTTTTACATAGGAATGCATAGGAAAAATCTTTAAAAATCTTCTTCACAGGATTAGCGAAGCTATGTTTGGTGATATTAATATGTAAACATCCTCAGTTAGAGTTAGATAATGCAGTTTAAGTTTGTTCATATCATGACCCATAGGATAAGGTGAGGCCATGATGGGCAATCAAATCTTTACATAGAAAAATATAGGAAAAATCTTTCAAACTCCTTTTTCAAGTATGGTGAAATTATACATGTATGTTTTATTGATATAGTGACATTCTCAAGTAATAAAAAATTCAAAGCCCCCTCCCACAACAAGAAATTTTTCCAATACAGAGCTGATTTGTGTTTTTTAACTAGTCCATGTGCTCAGGTGAGCGATGTAGGCCATGGGTCTCTTGTTTAAAACGATGATTACCGGAACAACTCCTACATTTGACCAAAAAACATATTATTCTATGAAAGATGGCTGTTTGTGCCCGGCACATGTTTAAGTAAGTTTTGAAAGAACATGGGGAACAATGTGGGCAGAATGCCTATAGCGTCAGATATTGAAAAATCACATTCAATATGTGAACTGAGTATTTAAATTAACTTATCATTATGAAATGATGAGAGAAAAAAACTTTCTTTCAGAAAAATAAGTATCTTAAAAAATTCTTATATAAAAATATTGGGTGGTATTCTCGGGATTCAAACCCTATTAATAAAAAATCCAACGTATAATACTGCTTTGAGACGAACGCGTTACTATGCTTCATGAATCATGGTGAATTTTGGCATTTAAATCATGTTTGTCATATGACCCTTGACTAAATGAACTTAAAATATTTCTCGGAAAGATGCGAATATTTTATCATAAAAGTGTACTTTGAAGGTAAATCGGGTCTTAGCTCCATATTTTTGTAAACCAAAAAATGTATATCTTATTGCAAACTGTTAGGATCATCTTTCAAAGAAATAAAGCGAAGACCGACTCCTATTGAAAATGTTTGTTAAAGTATGAGAAAATGATCGTTTTTGTTCTTTTTAGTGTGTGTATGCTTTTTCATAGGCAAATATTCTCAATCTTTGTGATATGTAAATTGTAGAGATTTTAAATTAAGTATACTTTAATTTCAGATGAAATATCAAATAAAATTTGGATATAATTCAGATTTAATTATCAGTTCATATATGTCGCACTATAGGCACTTCGTCCGCCTTATCCCCCATCTTCTTTCATTTTCACATTGCCCGTGTGGCGCAGTTGTGAGAGCGTCTGCAATAGAACCGCGAAGTAAGGAGTCGATCCTTGCGTCGCGAGTTCGAATCTGAGTGCCGAGTACAGAACAAAATTTGCAGCTCTCCATCAGCAAGTGCATGGTGGCGTCTCCATATGAGTGAAAAATTCTCATGAAGGACGTTAAACAAAATACAATCAATCAATCAAACGGGGGTCAAAATTGAATTTTTTCTACATAAACTTGATTCTTAGAATTCCTCTAAAATTGTATGCAGTTGCCAAATCATAATTAGAGATTTTACTCATGATATATTGTACAGTCATGTAGGTTTGCCATAAAGTTCAGAATTTCAATTTTTCATCTTAGCTGGGGATCGAAAAAGAAAGTCTTTTACCCAAAGTGCAAAAAAGAAAAATCGATTTTTAAAACAAAAACTTCAATCCATGAACTCTTTCTCACATTTTAAGTGGAAATCAAATAATCTTTTGGAATATGACAGTTAATCTTGATTTATATTTGCAAAAATGTTGGCTTTACAAAATTGATTTAAAATGAACTTTGAAATTTATACCCAAATACTAATATGAATTGGCGCACTTCCATCAAATCTAAACATTCCATCATTTTTGTTCTATCTTTTAAATTAATTGATCAATTTAAATATTCATAATGTGTTGTTGACGTTTGGAGGGCAAAATTCCAAATTGTTTCCAAATTGTTTCGATTAAGAGGGGATGGAAAAATTCCAAATTGTTTCCAAATTGTTTCGATTAAGAGGAATTATACCCCAAAGTTGTAAAAGAAAATATCAAACTGTAACATTATTTTGTTTTTATAAGAACATGTTTTAAATTAATTCATTTGTTTTAACATTTTTTTAGGAAAGAATGGAAGCAATTCCAATTGCACAGCATCTTTTAATTACAAGAACAACGACAGCAGGCAATATGACATTGTTGAAATAAAAGTAACTGTTTTCAACAACATAAGAAATATCTCACTATTGTTCGATGCCTGCAAGAAAATAGCTAACAATAGCGATCGTACTTTATCTATAGACTGCTATGAAGTAGAAACTACTGGTACGTATTAAATACTTTTCGTATTTTCGTATTTAACTTATTTTATCGATATATAATTCAATTACTCCAGCCCTGAATTCACAGGTTTCCCACTAGTCAACGTATGAATTTAATTACTTATTATACAGTCGAAAATGTCACCTAATCTCTGTATACACTGTCTTTGCGCACCACCTACTACATGTACGTCACCAACCTGCTCGTGTCCTCGCCTCAGCATACGCCCAAACTCCTTCTTGAGGAACGAAAACCTACTGGAAACCCGGAAGAAATGCTCATGCAGTAAAATGAACGACTCCTTGGTTCCCCCCTCCCTCATCAGAATAATTTCTAGAATTCGCCATGGAAAATCGACTACAATCAAAACGTGGACTTACACTTGACAAACAGCAACTACTCTCCCTGACAAGACACTTAAGATAGCCATATTTGCGAACACTCTAGTATGAAACCAAACTAGAGATATAATTGCAACTATTTACTAGGGATGTCAAATCGGTCCATATTTTTTATATTCGATTATTCGGACGTTTTTCCGATCGAGTACCCGGATACTTGGTAAAAGTGTAAATAAATATAAACAAGTAAATTGATAACTGTAAAATATTGTAAACTCTTGTAGAAGTAAAACCGAACGCTCGGATGGGAGGTTTACCCTTAAGTCGCAGCATTGTTAAGGCTTGAAAAAGGCGGCGGGCCTAATTTATTCGGGAAATGTTTACTGTGACGTCACACAAAAATAGGTACATTTTGTATTCCTCATAAAAGAAGAAAATCGAACACTATGCAATTTTTAACTGTATTAGTATAATAAACAACATAAAAACTTTTCAATACATTAAAAATGGTTGCTAGTTAAATCCCAGACAACAGTTTATTAACAAATCACTGATCGCAGCAAACTTGTCGACATGACGTCATTTTGTAAAAATGACGTATCTTATGTGCTGCGAAAGGCAGATCAAGTATATCTTTACAGTGAAAATGCATTTTATCATCAAACAGACTATTATTCTCAGAATTCAGATAGGCTATTAATACCAATGTAAAACCTTTGTTTAGAGCGATTATTCAGTGATAAGCGAGAGAATGTATTTAACGAGGCCGAGTCTAATTATTTCTGCCTTAGGGATTTTTAACATTTTTTGAAAATTAATTTTTACTGTTATAATTATTGTTTTAAGATTAAAAAATCGAATTTTTACCACCCCGATTTCTGCGGGGACCATATCAAAAGTTGTCAAATTTTACTATTGGACCCTATGGGAATTTGTTGGAAAAGCGCCAATTTATCACATTTCCATATCTTTTGTATTTCTGCCCTAGAGATTTCTTTTTCATTTAAGTACATGAACGTTATTGCTAAATGTCATCAAACTGTGAAATTTCAAAAAAATTCACCATCTTCTTTGGTCCAGGAATTAATTACTAAGTTTATTTTTTCAAGCCCAATACCTCTAAAATTGCCATATTACGGTATAACTACATATCAGTGCAGATGAATTATCGGCACACAAGATTTTTGGGGTTTAAAAAAATTGCAATGTATG
Source organism: Saccostrea glomerata (assembly GCA_003671525.1). Lineage (NCBI taxonomy): Eukaryota > Metazoa > Mollusca > Bivalvia > Ostreida > Ostreidae > Saccostrea > Saccostrea glomerata. Next base: position 54,472 of record PRKT01001256.1, on the reverse strand, counting down.
AATTGCTAGTATGCTTCTTTAGATGTTCTGTCGTCAGTTTTTAGTATTATATCCATGAACGTGTTGAACATGCAAGCGAGTCATTCTTCAGCGTCATGCATTGCTTACAAAGTTCGAAAATGGTGACGTCGGTAGCGCCATTTTAGCATTTTTCCCTAATTATTGCAATAAAATCACATTTTCAGACAAGTAGGGTTTACAGATAATGTCAATTTTGCATTGAAATCAAAATATTTGGCAATGGTATAATGTCGCATAAATGACTGCATGAAATTAAAAAGCTGCGCAAAGCCATGCGCACTCGAATTAGACTCGGCCTCGTCAATTTATTTTATCGTGTATGTGTATAGGTTTGGCATGTTTAACATGGAGAAGGCTTACTAAATCGCCTTTTCGCAAGGGCATACACTTAATAGATGTTAGCCATTTTTTGAATATAAATAAGGGATGCTTTCCTTAACTTGAAAAGTGCTGCTGCTTTCTTTAAATCGAGAGTGTGACTTCATAAGGACATACAATACCTGGTAAAGGTCAAACATATTTCGACATGAGCATATTCACTTGAAATTTTAACTAATAAAAATGCGAATTCTATATAAAGCACCAGCACTTTCTAGAAAGTAAAAAATATGCAGAAATAATTGGTATCTTGAAATTTTGATTTCAACCAGGGTATGCCCTTGCGACATTGAAATTTGTTTATGACCTCCATTCAGTACACATACTATGCATTTATCATGTGACTGTCCATTGATGGGACCAAACTTAATTCAGTACAGTACTAGTGGGGTATACTACATTATTTCAATAAGTATTTAAGTTATGTAATAATAATTTAATTTTGTTTTTATTCTCGCCTCTTATTGGTTGATTTACAAAAAGGAACGCAATTTATATTTTGTATCATCTGGTTTGGTATGGGGACACACCCCCTTGACGACCAGATTACTCATCTTATCCATGCAATCCCCTCATTTCCAGTCCTCGGAATCCTTGAAAATTCCAGATTTAATAGATGTACCTTTAACTTCAAACAGTTACTCGATCTTACCTAATGTAAACAAACATCATGGCTGCTAGATCTATGTATCAGTTATTACCTCCCCTCGCTTCCCATCACTTCCGTTACTAAGGTTGTATTATTGCGCGGTAAATTTGAACTCATAAAAAGCACACAATTTTACATCCAAAGTTGTTTTATTTATTTTAAAATTAAATTATAAGGAATGACTTTAATTCTTGGCCAAATTATCGAGTATAATCTGGTTTGGGTCAGTTTACGCTTTTTTATAATCCGCTTCGCGGATTATAAAGCGTAAATTGATTGTACTCGATGACTTGGCCAAGAATTAGAGTCAGTCCTTGAATAAAACGACTTTATAAAAATAAATTCAATTTCAAAAAAATCCCGTTTTTGCCCGTGTATCTTCCATTGATTTCTTAATAGTAGGCCTTAACAGTCCTGCCATGTGTTTCTGTTGTAACAATTATGAACACTTCGTGTTCGACGAAATTTATTGTAATATATCAACTTATTTATCAGAAAACACAAGAAATAAAATCATAAATAGTTCACAAAAAAAAATATATGATTTTGTTTAAAAAAAAAATCTGCTCCGTAAGACATAAATTACAATTACCAGAGACATGTTTTTATGCCTCGGGTAATTGAAATTTAACTTTTTGTTGCGTTTGACGTCAAAGTACCAGTCGTCAGAGCTACAGTATGAACTTGAATAAGTTCACCTTATAGAACTGATAAACGATCTCCGTACAAGTTTTCGATCCTAAATTTTATAGTATTAGTAATAACGGTAAGTTGTAGTTTGGTGCAACGATGGATATTAGTTTTTTAAAGCATTTGCCCTCAAACATTTGCATTTGCATGTAATCATACACAACCATATCAACAATCTCACGTGTAATTTCATCTGTCTCTTTTCCCGACAATTTATGGCTTCTTGGAGATATGAGAAAATTGTCTAATTTATTTAAATATAATAGACCTTAAACGATGTTAAGTGAAAACAATCATGGTTACGCATGTGAATGTCTTCAGGAAACAATATCCCTAATAAAATTGAATTAAGCTCGAGTTCGGCATTGTAATTAAATTTCTTTCAGTTTTAAAGCTATAAATCTCAAATACATATATTAGTGTTACCAAAAGATTGCAGAGTTAAATCTGATAACAATTAATACGTCATTGAAAATGGTACATAAAAGAAAAAAAATGTCCTGCGCCGACTATAGACATTTTACATCCTTTTTATAATCACATGACGTTATGTGTATTTTTGTTACTTTGCACTAAAATCGCTAGTCGAACCTACTCAACCATGAATTTAAATGAATGGCGTCACGTAGGGGAAGTGATAAAAAGCCAAAAACAAGTGCATGTTGATGATGACAATCTTATGATCACATTTTGTAGTGCCATACGATGCATTAGAGTTACAGACATCGTTTTCCGCATTTGCAATCAGTATAAATTTCTTGCAATCATGGTATGGCTGACGGAAGTTACACTGGGTCCAGTAATTGAATTGTGTAAGTGAATAAAAATGCAGCAATCTGTCCCGGTGCAGTTTGTTTTAAACTTTTCAATAAAAAAAGATTTTTCAGTTGTCAGAGAGTAACGTGAAAGGTATCCAACCAACCACCGCATGACGTTGAGGCGTAACAACATCAAGATAGTGTCTTTCATCATGCCACCTCGGTTATTGTCAAAACATTTTCACTGAAACCGATATTTATACAGCAGACTATCATACCCATATTTCCCACCCAAAAATTAACAGAAATTCTCTGCTCTAACTTGGACCGCGAGCTTGGCAACTTTTACGTCGATTTTACTCTCAAACGCGCATGTACGAGTCGTATGCGTAATGTTTTTAGCATGTTCGTATACGAAACCAGCTGGATTCTGTAAATTCTATCCTAAAACAAAAATTCGTGGCATTTATTTTGTGGGGGGATTTGTTGGCTTTGGAATAATACAGCTACTCTCAACCATTAAGATTATTGTCAGAAGGGTTGAATAATAATCCTATGAGAAAGATAAATGCTCTGGTGAACTCAATGCACAGGAAAGTCAAGGCTGTTACCAATGTGCAAGGGAGATGATGAGAATTTTTATTTCAATTTTTGGGGGTATCGACATATCAATTTCAAAAACTCAGGAATTATCAGTCAAAGTCACACAAGATTTTGGTAACTTGTTGATTAAAGATGAGTGTTTGATAACGATACTGGATTTTTTTTTTCGAAATAATAGTTTTATTTTAATTTTAAAGTGTAATATGCGTTTCTTTTTCCTTTCAGTACACATTCTATCCTTAAGTCAAATGTTGACTGATGTTTTTCAAAGTATTTGTTAGACCATTATTTACACACTTAGTTTTGACGAATTTTCCGTTATTTCCGGATCATGACAAAATGCATATTTTGTAATGTTTAATGCAGTTTTGAGCTTGAATACTATTTGTTATCTCCTTAGATTTCATGACCTTGAAAACTTCTGTCCTCAGCTCCATCGGAATATTGTTATTAAATTTAAATATGTGAACACGTGAACATTGCAACTAATTAATGACTGGTTTACATTTCAATCTCATATTAAGGAATCTGAGATAAAAGGCCATTTTTATTGCATTTAAGCACAATACTTTATTTTTATCTGAACTGGCCTCAACGGTCTTACGTAGAATTTCCAGAATCCATTAAAATTAATGACATAATAAAATCTGTTAACTTGTTGACGAAATAGAAGCATTCGTGAATGAATAAAAAGTAGTTAATTCCTAGGCTCAAATTTTTTTTAGTCATACTAGTATTACATTGTAGCACGTCGGTCGGAAATTGCCGAAAATTTGACCTTTAGTTTATTTTACTGCATTCCATAATTAAGGTTATTCATAAAATTATTTATATTTACTTTTCCAATGCCTTTGTCCGAGATAAAATTACAAACACTAAAAAATACTTTTTACTTCATAAATCTACTGGTTCATCGATAGGTGCGGTGAGAAAAAATCACACGTGTGCAGGGCGGGACAATAGAGAAAGAAGCGGGCTAATGAAGCACGTAAATTTTCGGAATCAAGAGCATTTATATATAAGGAATATAACTGTTAGATATTTTTGTTTCATGACGGTGATCGATCGATTGGCTTCCGATAATTTTATGCATTAACCAAAGGAAACCGAAAAATTAGTTATTCCTTCAATACAGTCTAGAAAAATGACAAGGAAGCCTACATTTTATTATTACAAGCGAGACATTCTACACAAGCGATATGCTGCTTGTTAGAAATGGTATGCTAAATACGCTATCTTAGTATAACTCATAAAAGACTTAAACCCCGAAAAAGTAATTTCGGAGAAAACAAACTCAGTGGAGAAATTTTTCAAAATACATGTATATCAAGAATGGGTTTCTGGAAATGTACTATTTTAACATGCATACAGTGTATATACATACATGTAGCAGCACGCAGTGATGCACGTGGTAAATGTCTGATGTGACAGAATTTAAATATTGCACATTATTTTTTCATCTTGGTTTACTATTTTCTATTTAAATCTATGATTTCATAGAGATGAAAACATCTACATCCCGAAAATTTTATTTTTAATACAGCTTACTTTTACCAGCGCTGGTGCAGAAATAGGTCGGATTGTCTACAAAATCAAGATTGTTTACTATATGGAGATCTTGGAGTCTGCTCAGCGACCAAAACAATTAACATTTCTACCGTAGGAAAGCACAACAGAGGTAAGATTGGATATTTTCCTGTTCCATTTGTCAGTAAATACTTCATCATTATCGATAGATTATAGATTTCGTTATAAATGAAACCATAAATCTATTTAGGGCAGGGGTTGTGTAAGTTTTTTTTTTATATATTAAATGTTGTCGATTTCGTTTTTCGACAATCTTCAATGACTTTTGGTCACTTTAATTTACTTATTCGTTTCTCTTAAATCGTTTTATTGAAGTATGAATGGATTTAAGGAACGTTTTCAGATAGTTTAACTTCGAAGCATGATATTGTCAAAGAAATTTTAGTTTGTTATCTCGAAATGTTATTTCATATATGTTACAGTGAAAAGTTTTTGTAATACAATGTGAGCTGTGTATACTTTTTTGTTTAAGATTCATGTAAATTGATTAAACATAATTACCATTTTTCCATGTTTAGCAATTAAAATAAATATTTCCTGCATGTTATCCATTATATCTTTACAATGGAAAATCACTGTCATCTTTGAGCATATCTACAATGATTCCAGTCACCCGTGTGGCTCAAATATAGGACAAAATTTGCAGCTCTACATTTGCAAGTGGTGGCGTCTCCATTTGAGTGAATATTCTAGAGAGGGACGTTAAACTAAAATAAAATAAGGAAACCCCAAAATAAGAAGAAAATCTGAAAATATTTTCTTTATAGATAACAAAACTGATGGATATGATATTGGACATGTGATTTGTGCAGCAATTGGTGGGCTCGTTACAGGCTTTGGAATTTCTGCTGCTGTAATGTTCATTTTAAAAAGAAATCAAAAAAGCTCGAAGGATCAATCAAGGTTAGATTTTTATCAAGATTTAACACATCCATAGATTAAAGAACAGACCTAGAAAATCAAGTTTTAGATCCTATATATTTGTACAATCTTTGTTTAATAATCATGATACGCATCTTTGAATTTCATTTTGGTCGTCGGGAGTTCATTGAAAAAAAATGAGGAAAAAAATATCAATTTTTAGCGGCTTACTCGTATTAAAATTGATACGAAACTGAATATGAAAGTGAAATATATCGTCGAATTTTTTACAACTAGAGAACTAAAACGGAAATGTTAGAAAAAAAAGCTTTCCTTGCACCGACAATTTATGATGGGCTGAAATGTATTTTTATAATTTTTTTTTCATATAAGAATCTATTTAGTAACGTTTTTTTCTCTCTTTCTTAAATGTTTTACATGAAAGATGTTCTTGGCACTGTAAGACCTGTCTACAAAAGAATAAATTATAAATACAAAGTACATGGAGCAACTATTTTTCCCCAAGTGCTTGGTATTTTTAATTTAAATCTGCACGTCTTTCGGCCAAAATGAATTGAAAACCGAGTCTCGTGTCATATTTTGCTACGATAAAAATCCTTATATAGTGGAGATGAAAGTACTTAATTATATTCCCTTCAGTGCTATACACGTTCGTCTCAGATAAGTGAAAAATAAAATCAATCAATCTCTGTTGTTCTTTTTTCAGCGACGTGCAGGTGCAATTTGAAAATAAATCTAATTTTGAAATAGGAATCGCAAAAAGTGTAAGTTTTCTTTACCACTATTTCATACAAAATCAAAATTATGTTTAAGTGTTAATTTTTTCTTACTTCCCACTTCTTTGATAGCAGAAAGGAGATCAAAAAGTGTCCAGTGACGATGAAGACAAGGAATATTCTACCGTCACAAATGTACAGAAAAATAATGAGGACTTGTATAACCATCTCAATGAAGTAAAGGAAGAAAATAACCTTGGCATTTATGACCATGCCCACCATGATTCAACAACTTCATGAGGAATTTATACCATATATGCACACATGCACATATAGAACTTCCTGAAAAATGAAAGGATATACGCAAGAGTATCCTTCCGACTCTGCCTTCCTTTATAAAAATGGACAATTGATCTGAGAAGAAAAAACAGACCAGATAGGACTTTTCTATATGATATATTTGATATACAAAGATCAAAATATCCGTAAGATATCGTTTTCACATTATTTGGATACATTTGGAATTGTTAGAAAAATCAGCTAGCATTTACGTAGGGGTCTACAGATAAATTTCTTACAGCAGGAAGTTATTATGTGGTGGACGCCAGAAAAATTACTGTTTAACAGGTCTCTATCAGAAAAAAAGTTTCCGTTTTTTTGGAAAACCGCTCATGTTATTCCTTTGTTTAAAAAAGATTATCCCTCCTTAGTTTCTAATTATAGACCTGTTTGTTACTATCTTGTGTTAGTAAAATTATGAAGAGAATTATTTTTAAACATATGTACAATTATTCCCATTGCAATAACTTGTTTTATCGATATCAGGGGGGTTTTTTACCAGGTCATTCAACTGTTTATCAATTACTAGAAACGTATCATATATAACAATATAACATTTAAAAATCCTGTCCCGATGAAAGAGCGTCAGGATACTGAAGCATCCGGATATCTGGAGTCCGGATATCTGAAGGTTCACTGTATATCGTTTATAATTTTTGTGTTTTTGTCTTTGCTTCCAGGACACACGCATAAATGTTTATTCAGCTTTTTCTTCCCAATTCAATATTAAAATATTTTACATGTATTTTCCTATATCCTTGATATTTTTTTTTGTTTCAATAATAATTTATTTCATTCAAAATGAATATTTCTTCTTATTCTGCATGTTATTTTCATATATCAATATACAGATCAAAAACTTTTACATTGAAGCTACAAATTGATTAATATTGATTGATTGATTGTATATTGTTTAACGTCCCTCTTGAGAATTTTTCACTCATATGGAGACGTCACCGATGCCGGTGAAGGGCTTCAAATTTAGACCTATACTCGGCACTCAGGGCCATTGAGCAGTGAGGGTTCTTTATCGTGCCAACGCCTACCGCGACACGGGACCTACGTTTTTAAGGTCATATCCGAAAGACCCGTGACTTTCACTTCTAGTGCCGAGCGCTTGGCGAAGGAACAGTCACTACCTTTGTTTACGTCTTAGGTATGACGCGGCGCCGCGATCGAGAATCGAACCCGGGCCTCCCGATCACGAAGCGAACGCTCTACCACTAGGCTACCGTGACCGGTCAAATTGATTAATAAAAAACAGAAATGAGAAAATGATAAAAGAGAGTAAATAAAAAATGGTACATTGGAATAAATGGTCACACAAAGAAATGTTTAGAGTAGAGCTCTGAGAAAACGACACGAAAATTTATCATTATTCTATTATAATATCTAAACACATCTGTGTTTCTGAAAAAAGCCGAATTCTTACTAAAATCAAACTAACCGCCATCTAAGCACCTGTTATCGTTGTTTGACTTTCGTGGAACCTGGGATCTGATAACGAATTTCTCAATGGTAAGTGATCTTTTCAAATAAATCATTGTTGGCTAATTATTTTTTTTTATTATCGCCAGACACTGTCGACAATCTTATTTTTTAATGGACATACGAGGGCTGTTCAATAAACAATGTCCTGAACTGTATGACATACTATACAGATATCATATGACATTAAGCTTGACTTTCTCTCATTTTTTAATCTTTAGTGAATTCATAACAGTTTATGTAACACTTTTCCTGCTGATCTATGTGTCAGTTATTACCTCTCCTCGCTTCCCATCACTTCCGTTACTAAGGTTGTATTATTGCGCGGTAAATTTGAACTCATAAAAAGCAGCACAAATTTACATCCAAAGTTGTTTAATTTATTTTAAAATTAAATTATAAAGAATGACTTTAATTCTTGGCCAAATTATCGAGTTTAATCTGGTTTGGGTCAGTTTACGCTTTTTTATAATCCGCTTTGCAGATTTTAAAGCGTAAACTGACCCAAACCAGATTATGCTCGATAATTTGGCCAAGAATTGCAGTCATTCCTTAAATAAAAAGTTTGATCCAGGTAAGGTAAGTTGAAAGGGAAAATGAAATGCAACAGTTATCAATTTTCAGTGCCCGCAATGATTTACAGTCAGCAACCTATTAATTTTGACATCATTTGAAAAGTCAGTTTTCTAGAAAGATGGTTCTCATTCTAGTGGGGTTATTTTCTGGATTTATGCGATACTTTAGATGAATTTGGAGATTTGCATAATTTCATTCAAATATATTCATTGATCCATTTTACCTTTTAAAAATGTACTCAAAACTTCATTAGAAAACATTTAATAACGGTTTTATATTTTTGATCACCATCACTTAAATTACCGGGAAATGTGTTTTGAAAAACAGTTGTAATGTTATAAATATTTTGTTTTTTGCAAACATACAAGCATACAAAGTTTATGACATGTTCGTTGAAATACTCTATATAACTTCTTGCAAATCAACCATATCTTTTAAGTAATAAAATACCTGGAATATTACTTACTTTTCAAATTGCTTGGTACCTTATTGCAATCCTCATGACACCAATATTCAAACGGAGGTCGGATTGAAGGCTTAAGATTCGTCAAAACCAAAATTCTTTCATACTTGCTGCCTTCATTTTCCATTTCCAATATTGATGGGATTCGATGGCCTGTTATCTGTACTACCACTGCACATATACATAGGCAAATGATAAAAGGTTTCATGTTGTCCCGTGAATCATTTAGATATGTACTGATCGTCAACAATATTACCAGTTCTATATAATAACTTTTTGACAAATTACTTATTTATCAATTATGTCATTAAGAGAGTAATATAAGGAAATTAACAAATAACGCCACATGCCATGCAGACAATTACATGATCATAAAGCGGACAAATATCTTATTCTTAATCCGTCATCGTTGTCTTAAGCTTATATCATATACAAAGGTTTCTCAAATTATTTTAAAAATTGCTTGGGTGTATTTTATTTTGATTACTATTTTGATATTTATTTTCAACCGAGGGATCACGACGGACATACCCGGTCGACGTAGAATATTTTCTTTTCCTTGGCTTCTTATCCTACTTTTGGAGGGAATTTCCGACATATGTACTAAATAATAGTGAAAATTTCAGAACGCAGTGATGTTTATTTTTCACACTAGACAACATGTCCACGATTTTACGGGACAACCCTCGTATATGAGACGCTTGATAAACTTTAATTGTGTTATTTTATTGTATTTCTTTCCTGCATAAAGAAATAATGATTATCATAACAAAGTGTTTCGTGTGATGTTTACTTACAAAGATGTTATTTTTCCTGTTGATACATTGAAATGACCCCAGTCATTTCAACTTAAATTCATCAAGTTTCAACTATTGTGATATCAAAAACTTTTTATACCCATTAATTTTATTCAGATTGTTGGCTTAAACTGCTGTATCTTTTTGTACCATTCACTAGAGTCTATAACTTTAATTCAAAAAGTAAGAATTTAATATTTTTTTCCCCTCCAGAATGATTTTTGTAAATTGCTTTCAATTGCTATTACACTAGATTCTTATGACATCACTGACAATAGATACAACTCTGTTTTTGATAAATTCGCAAGTTATTATTTACAGTTATATTTGCCTGGGTGAGGTAGCGGTATTCCTCAACACAGAAGATTTAGTATGCAGAAGTACGCTAGGAAAAGTAAATGAGTGGTTAACAAGTAATTATTCTTTCTTTACGTAAAATGTACCTATTATTAATAAATCTATTTATTATATTTGTATAAGACGAATGAAAATTTGTTTACATGTTAAAATTTCTGGATATAAATGACATACTTAATTATATCTAGTAGGTATGCATTGACTGAGTTTAAACATATTTCAAGGATATGTCTCTTCAAAGCGTTATTTTATTTTTAAATTTGTTTTTTTTTCATTTCATATTAAACATAGAAATACATGAAAAGGATTGATAAAGTGAGATAGACCTTGATACATCTGTACGATTAATGAAATTAAACATGTGGAGATAACAAACAGTATTCAAGATCAAAAGTTCATAAAAGAATACAAAACAGGAGCAGAGCAAACACGGAACTCCAAAACATCAGACGTGGGATCAGATGCCACGGAAGTGTGAACATCCCCTCCTGACCGGTCACGGCTGCCACGTGCTCCCTGTCATGATCGGGAAATAACAGAAAATTCCGTCCCCAATTTAGTGTATTTATCATGGACTAACAATTAGTATGAAATACGTCAGTCATCATTTGATTCACTGACATTTAGTTCAGTATTCATCCAGTTATATATTATTTGATCGATGCTTTGGAGAATTTAGAGAAAATACATTTGATTTCCTGAAATATATCACGTGAACATAACCAATCATTTTGTTGTGTTAGTATTGAATCTCAAATTAGGCTTCTGTAATTTTGTGCATCAAGGCTCGCAAAATAGTTTAATATTTCAGCAATCCAAATAGCGTTTGATAGAGGTCTGTAGCAACGGTTTTTAATGTGTGTGGGTGGAGGGGGGGGGACAAAAAAAATCTGCATACTACAGAACTGTGCTACACGTGAACCATCAGATCTCTATTTTTCTCATGATAGATTTCATAGTATAAATCCAGAACATGTGTCAATTCCCAACCATTATGGGTTACATGTATTAAAATAGCCCGATTCTTTTAAACTGACAAAACTTAAGGCCGCTAATCGGAGACAAAATTTAACAATTTTGCTTTGAGACTACAACCAGTCATTAGTAGGCAGATCAGTATAGAAAATGTGAACAAATCTACATGAATATTCACTACACCTAGAAATTTTCTTAATTGAATTTCGGTTAAAAAAAACCATGCACATGGTCCACGTATTGTAGACCTTTTTAAAGCAGGCACGTAGTATCTGGGGGGGCCAGAAAAAATTGGAAGTGAAAGGAAGTTTCCCTTGGAAAAAGTTGGCCACTATCCCCCCCC
>PRKT01001256.1:5395-42635 GCA_003671525.1 Saccostrea glomerata | reverse complement strand
TTTTTTTGCTTGTCAACTTTTTTTTAGGTTAAGTAAAAAAATTTTCTCAGGTTGGCCCCCCCACTTTCAAAAACGATGCTACGTGCCTGTAAAGGACAGCAACTTATTTTTATTCTTTAATATGATGATTACTAGTATTTTTGCTAACTTCTACATGTATCTGTAGACATTACCCGGCCGTGATTATACTCGGACAAGATTATGGAAAGAGGCATTCAAATTATTCGTAATAGGTTATATTTTCAAAACAAAATAAGTTATGTACTGTCATTGTTTTTATTGAACAGAGAAATGTACGAGAGAGAGGGAGAGAGAGAGAGAGAAAGAGAGATCCCGTACATTCTCAGATATCTGTTGTATCAAAATAAAAATTCTTATTATTTTTCCTGAATATTCCAAGCAGTAAAAGTAATCCATTTTTTAAGATAAACAAATCCATTTGACAGTTATTATCAGCTTTTATTTTCCATCTTCAAATTCACACGGTTCACAAGAAGTCCACGTGCTAGTCCTGTCAATCAAAATCATTCGACACAGCGGAGGTGTGGAAATCTTGTTTAACCGAGCATGCAGAAGGCAAAGAGTCACTTAGTATTTCCAAGAAGTTTTAATATTTTTTCCTATCATTTCTAGATCTAATTTTTGCATTCCTGCAGAAAAAAAATATAAATAATGGGAATATGTACTTCAAAGGATTAAGCATGAAATTGAATTTGAAACATATTCCCTGTCAATTTAAAATATTACTGTAGGCACATGTATATTTTGAAATACCATTGTTTAATGACTGTTTGATATCCATTTTAAGACTGACTTTCTTGTGTTACAGTACACATTAAATATTAAAATATTCTGGATGTACTAACTAAGAATTTGATATCGGGAGAAAAGGCGCCCGGGGGAGGGTGGGGGGGTCTCTTAAATATACTAAATGGGAAACATATATCTAGGTACGGTGAATGAAGGAATTTCCCCTCTCTAATGATAGACTTAAGGTAAAGTACAAAACATTCTAATGTATTACATTTTAAACAGTTGGTCTTTTCTAAAATTTAAAATCACGCTATTAATTTGATTAGCTCTAGAGATATTTAATTAACTGAATATCTGCAGTACTGTTCATAATTCTCAGACCTACGTGTAGTTCTAATATGTTTTCGTGCATTTTTTTAAAATATGTGTTAGAAATAATTTTGTTGTGTATTCTAAGACTTGGATTATTATCTATCCATAAATGATTTGTCGTCTTTTACATTACAACAAGATGTTGCCGTGCGTGAAGCATTTGTACATTGCCCTTTTTTTAAATTCAATATTTTAGCATCGTTCTTCATACATGTAGGTACTTAATGTATTATTTTCCAGGGAAATTTCACGGATAAAGTAACAGTTATAATAATAGAAATATAAATATCGTAGGTGATTTTTGCAATGAAATAATTATTCTTCAAACACGATATCTTAGTTATATAATCAAAAGAAAAAAATGTAAATCCTTACTCTCAAAAAGATAAGTCCTTTCACTTCGGAGTTCCGACTGACAATGAAGACTGAACGGTAAGTGAACGGTGAACGCAAGGTGAACGCAAAGTAAACGGGACGACGAGCGAACGGTGAAAATCTTGTGAACGGTGAACGCGAGCGCACGGTGAACGGTGAACGCAAAACTGTGAGCGGAGAGCGAACGGTGAACGCACGCTGAATGAACGGTGAACGAACGGTGAGCGAAAAGAAAAATGGGAAAGTAGAACGTTTCAGGGACTGTATATGGGAAAGTGCCAATTTTTCGCACTTTAAAGCAAATTATACAAATACTACAGTATACTTTTTGCTCATATTATAACATATGATGGGTAATACTATATTGTGCATTATATGTAAGAACCACAAAATTTTACCCCCTGTTTCCAGAGGGGGCATCTCAAAATGCCAAAAAAATAACGAATTTCCTTGTTTTTATAGAGTACTACAAAATACTACGCATACAAAGGATTTATTTAAAAAAATATAAATATGATCATCAGATTATCAAATTCCTATGTTTTAAAATTCAAGAACATATGTGCATTACTTTTTCTTTTATAACATTTTTTATTACCCAATCTTTGAGAGCGTCACGTTATCTAACATGAAAAACACACTATTAAGACGCCAATCAACCTGTCAGTTTAAAAATCGTTTTAGAATTCAGTTATTTAAAATTATAATAAATATATTTTCCACCCGTCACTACTTAATTTTGTTTAGTTTCATTAATGTAAGTGAAAAAAAAGTTGCTTTAAAACAGTAAATACGCTTCATTTTACTATGTTGCGCGAAATATTGCGCAATGGAAATCACAGTCCTAGGTCTCAAGGGGGGTTTAGTGGTCAACTGTCAAATTTACTCCACTTAGGCACCTGATCCCACCTTTTGATTTTCCATTGGTTCGTATGTATGTACTGTTTACAGATTTTATTTTATATTTAGTTTTTTTTCGGGTGTTAGTGGGGGGGAGGTTTAGGTCATTGTTCGGTAACCTTGTTCTCTGAGTCATAAGGCGTCTTTTTTCCATTGTAAAAGTTGAAAAGGCCCTTAATATATCTTAGTGTATCCTAATACTTTAACAGATGCCTGGCTTTTAAACTTAAAAGATCATATTTACATGTACTGTAATGATTTATAGATGTGCATTGAAAATTTTATCCAGCAAATGTCATTTTTACCATTTTAGATAAATCAAAAGATGTAGTATGTGGCTCAAATGCAGTTTCCGAAGTTTCTTTTAAATACGATGATACCGGAAAGGCCCTTCACAAATTGTCTTTTCATACAGCAAAACTACAAATTATAAACGAGGATAAAGTCAAGTCATTTACAACTTGGAAACAAACAACTTGTGCCAATGCTCGGGATCGTACATTTGAAATATTTTACATAAATTTGAACTGGCAGAACCATGGTAAGAATATTTTAAAAAGTTTTTTTTTCTCTGCGTTTATTTGAAATATTTTTAAAGAAAGATATCAATATAACCATATAATTTATCTTTCACAAAATCTTAGGATTATAAATTGAAAAGCTTAATTTTCCAAAAAAAAAAAAAAAAAAAAAAAAAAAAGATCGAAAAAAAGGAAAACATATCAAGTGGAGGACTGCAACCATATCATGAGATTATCAATGTAAAAAGTTGGATTCTTAAAAAAGAACTACCGGTAATAAAGTTAACCTAAAGGGGGTATCCCTAGCATTAGATATATATATTTAATCTAATTTGAATCCCCCACATCAAATTTTGTTTTAGTGCAGATAGATCACATAATAATTTATGCACTTTAATTTTCAAGTATTTTTCGGTTATGGCAAATAAAATTTTGCAAAATATACGAAAACAATTCAAGTGATGAACCCAAAAGTTGCACTTTAATTGTAAAATTAACAAGTTGATTTTATTGTTCCTCTGTGAGAAATTGGCCCTTAATTTTTTAAGCGATTTTGAGTCCGGCTTTATTATAATTATAAGCTCTTATATATACTTTTTCGATAAATCCTTCGTTTGATATAATTTCTATCATGAGAAACATACTTTAAACAATGTCAACAATATCAGTTTTTTACTATAATTAAAGAAAACGTTTTATGTTTTCAGTAGAAATTACGGATAAGATAATGTAAGGTTCAAACAGAATACTACAATCTATATCAATAATTTATTATATCAAAATCTATTATAAAGGTGTTAATCTAAGGATTAAACTTTGTTTTAAGTTCTATTTATTGAACAATTAATTTAATATTATTGTATTTGAATCTGTTGAATGAATTTTGGACTGTAAAATACAATCAATCATCTTATGTTTGCAAATTTTCTCTGTGGTAACTATAACACACATATATATAGAATGTGAAAATATTTACTCATTTCTTTTTTTTTGTGCAAAAATTTCGTCTCTTCTGAAAAGGCCTATTTGTATGACAATTTATGACAAATAAGGTGAAATGTTCACAAAAAGTGGCTTTATGTTTACTTTTTATTCCTCAAAATCACAAAACTACAGATACACAAACATAAACTTATAAATGCATGTACAAATTGGCTATTTATAGTCCCATAACTAGTCTCTAAACATGAATTTCGATATTTAGGATAAACTGTCTTGTGATCAAATATCAGTTGTACATTTTTCTTAACAATTGACAGCAGTGTCTAAAATTGGAGTAAATCGCTAGGAAAGTTGTATTAAAGATCAATGGATTAATACGTGCAGTTATCCTTGTTTATCACACTGCGTCATCTTCCTTCCAAATTTACATTTATATTTTAAAATGTGACCTGTAAATAGAGCACAAGGCCATACTACCATACGCCTAAATTAGTTTCTCATTTACATTAGCTTGACAATCTTTGACTGGATATAACATATCAAAATATGGGTAAAAGACTCAGATACTGATCTAAAGGCAGCAAGCAACAGTTTCTCCATTTCAATTTCCATTTTCCATTTCAAAGTGAAAGTTAGAGGTTTTTCAGATGAGGCATTGAAAACCGAGGTCACATGTGTCCCAGCAGACACTGACACAATAAATATCAGTCATTGGTCAATCACATTGGTTGAGGTCTTATTTTGAAGCCATTAATCGTACTTCGTAATAAAGGGATATCTCTATATAAATGAAAATTCTCGAAAGAAAATTATTTTGATTTATTTTGCTTTTATTTTATTTGTTAAAATTTCTAAGACGAAGTGACTTAGTGGTTCTGAAATGAGTGAAATAATTCCGAGTGGGACTATAAATACACTGTAACACAATCAAAAAGCCCATCACACTGAAAGAAAATGAATTCTGTTGAATCGAAGAGATTCAAATCCCTCCTCAAGAAGTCTTTCAACAAGACGGATAAATAATAAATTTAAAAAATATTGATATTTAAAATGTCAAGTAGGTTTAACACGATGTCGAACTCATTGCAAATCTTGTGGTCGGGGTGTAGAAGAAAGAAGGAGATATGATATCTTTTCAAAATTTGTTTCAAATAGCTATTATACTTATTAAAAAAATGAAATATTTCTTAAACATTTAAGGCAGTTGTAAAAATAACACTGTTCAAACCATGCTCTATGCTCATTATACACGTATATGGAACAGACAGAGTTCGAGTTGATCGTACCTGCAGAGAGGGTAAATATTCAAAAAATGCGAAGGTTTTCTTTATCAATAGCTCTTTACTACTTTAAACATATAATTGTTATGATAAAAAAACATTCTAATCAATAGTGATTTTAATGAGCTTTCAAAAAGGAAACAATTGATATCAGATAACAATCAATCAATCATTTATTTGAATCTCTTTACCATTTTACAATAGCGTACAGAGACTACAAAAACATATAGGTGAATTTATATACAACAATAGGTCTAGAAAGGCATGCGTGAATAAGAAACTAAACAAAAACAAAAAAAATTGTAGGTTACTATAAATGTGAAGTATGGGAATTTAGGCCGGGGAGCATAATTTATTTATTTTCTTTACAAAGGAGCACAATTTTCTTAGAAAGCAGTGTTTATTGTTATTCATAATGTTTTTAAAACTAATTATATTCTGGAATTTTATGAGTTTTTCTGTTAAGCACAGTTTTTTCTGTTTGTAGTGAGTTGCACTTTAATATGTAATGAAACTCATCTCCGGGTTTTTTTAGATTACAATGGGGACAAATTCTATCTTGTCTTGGTATATTAAAACAGCGTCCACTCTCAATTGGTAAATGATGGTTACAAGTTCGAAATCTACATAATGTTATTAAGTCCTTTTTTGATGAAATATTAAAATAGTTTTCAAATTTTAGTTCGTCTTTGTATATTCTATAATTTAAAGCTTTAGGTGAGGTTTGAAGGATTGATTGCCAACTTTGTTTGAATTGATCCATTAATGTGAGTTTAACTTTCGCCTTTAACCATTTAATATGAATTGGGTTTTGTTCAAGCCATACATTTGAGAGTCCACAGTTATTTAAGATATTTCTAATATTTTCAAGCCAAACAATTTTCCCTCCTATTTCTTGATTTATAATGAAGCCGAATTTATAACATAAATGCAATTTTAATTTCCTTTCCAGTGATTAATTTTGACCAATAAGATGCCATGCGCGTTTTTATTTGGATTTCCATGGGGTGTCGGCCAAGTTCGCCATATATCATGAAATCTGGGGTTGAATCTTTTAAATGGAGTAGAAGTTTACAAAATTTTAGGTGAACCCTTTCCATTATTGCATTATTTGAAAATCCCCAAACTTCACATCCATATAACAAAATAGGTTGCACAATTTTATCAAATAGATCTAGTTGACACTGTATTGATAAGTTATGTAATCTTCCTTTTTTTAATACTTCGTATAGTGCTTTTGTTGCCTTTTCAGCTATTTTCTTTTTTGCCGTTATAAATGAGCCAGATTTACATAATATAACTCCCAAATAATTAAATTATGTTACTACATCTATTTTCTTATCATCATACTGCATCTGTTTATTTTCTTCACGTCTACTTTTACTGAATATTAATATTTTCGATTTGTCGATATTTATCTTTAAATTCCATTTTTTACAATATTTACAGAAGCTATGTTGTTGTTTTCGTAGCTCTTCAGAAGATTCTGCAACCAATACAGTATCATCTGCATATAAGATTGCAAATAATTTAAAAATGTTTTCAAATCTCTGATATTGTTGATAAACCTTCAATATTGGATGCATTCAGGAAATCGTGTAAATCGTTTAGATACATAGAAAATAAAAACGATGACATATTTTCACCCTGTCCAACACCATTTGCACATTGAAAAAAACCTGACTGTTCTTGATTATAGACAATTCTGGATTTTATCTGACTTTACATATTCAAAATAATGTCATACATTTTGCCGTTAATATTGTGAGATAAAAGTTTAAACTACAATGCTTTCCTCCATACGTTATCAAAAGCTTTCTCAAAATCTACAAACAAACAAAAAAAATTTTTCTTTTTTGTTTTAAGAAGTTCGAATAAAATGTGTATTGAGAATAAATTATCAATTGTTGAATATCCCTTTCTAAAGCCTGTTTGATTTTCATGTATTACTTTAAACTCATCAGAAAATATATTTATTCGTTCATTAAGAATCGATGTGAAAAGTTTTCCAACGCAACTTAGAATTGTAATTGGTCTGTAATTTTGTGGCTTACTTTTCTCGCCTTTGTTTTTATATATTGGTATAATATTTCCTTCTAACCAAGAAGATTGAATATTACCTGATGAAAAAATCAAATTAAATAATTTTTCATAAATTGGCAACATCGTGTTCTGCGTTGCTTTGATATATTCATTTCTTACACCATCTTCTCCACTCGATTTACTGTTTTTTAGCTTTTCTATAACTTTTTTAATTTCATTCTGATTTATATATTTGTTAACTTCTTGGTTAAGATCTATGCACTGTAAGTTAGAGATATTATTATCAACTATTTGATTAATTTCTTCATCTATTTCCGGAGCTTTATTTAAATCTTTAAAATATTTATACAAAGTATCTATATCTATTGGTGTATTTTCTTCATGTTTATTTCTTTTTTTATAATTATTAATCATTTTCCAATACTCTTTGGGGTTCTTACTTTTATTTCTTTTAAATGTTTACTAAAATTGTTTCTATACTTTATCTGTTCTTTACCTATGAATTTTTTGTATTTCTTTTCATTTTCTTTAAATTTTTTGTGTGCATTTTCTGTACGTTTTCTAAAATAATATACTTTGCTATTCCGGTATTTTTTTCGGGCTTTTTCACAAGCTTATGTAAACCAAGGTTTAGAGTTCTTTGTATTTTTATTTATTTGTTTCTTTCTTTTACCGGTACTGACACCTATAGAAATTTTTGCTGCATCTATGAATATCTTATTTAATTTTTCCACAATGTCATTAATTACACTTTCCGTAGCGTTTTCTAACTTGTTTGAATCTAACAATGCTACAACTTCATTTAGTTGATCAGTATCAATGGACTGTACATATACATGTTCCCTAGAAGGATCCCATGGTTTGATTTTTTTCTACACATTCCGTTGCATTTGAACATTTCATTTTGAAATCATTTTTTTTTTGTAGTTTTAAATACAAAGCATGAACATGAACATAAGAAAATAATTTGCTTTGTTCAAGTACTTGTATATTCATGATATACTTATGAAGAAAATAATCACAAAGAAAATAGTCTACAGTGCTCGAACCTTTACACGTTACCTCTCCTAATGAGTTATCGCCAATACGTCCGTTTACAATTAACAACTTATTTAATTTGCACAATTCCAATAAAAGTTTACCATATGAGTTTTGAACTTTGTCTTCGTTGTTTCTTTCTAACACATCGTCTATAAGGAAATTTTCATCTTCCATGGTTTCAAAGATTTCACAAAATTGTTCATTTTTTTTTTTATTATCAACGCTGAAAATTTCTATATCTGTTCCGGTTCGAGCATTGAAGTCACCTGCTAATATAACATATTTGTCACTATGTGCTAATTCTTGATTCTCTAGTTCAATTGTACTAAATAAATCTTTACTACCGTATTTTGAATTTTCTGGAGGTATATATATATTTCCAATTAGTAGATTTTTTTCAAGAAGCGTATATTTTTTGGAGATTTCTAACCACAGTACAGCTTTACATTCTGTTTCATGGATATAAATAAAGTTTTTTTTAATTCATTTTTATATGCTAGAATTATACCTCCAGAGTTCACTCTACCATATCTAATTCTATTTTTCATCTTTATTTCAAAATCTTCGATTTCAATTATATCTAAGTCATCTGTTTTTGTTTCTTGGAAACACAATATATCATATTGCCCCACTAGCTCTTGAAACGCTGGATAGTTTAATTTTTTCTTTACTCCGCAACAGTTTAATGAGAGGATTTTTAATTCATTGCTTTTGTGCGCGCAGTTTCTCACGTTTGGTACATGTTCACACTCCCGGAGAGTCCCTAGTAAATTTCCTGGGGTGGAGTTGATTCTCCTGCGTTTGTTCGACGAACTGTCGTATCTGCTAGGGGTGCGTTGTGAATACTTCGGTTTCTCAGCTGGTCCCGAGTCCTCTGGATCATATGGCTTTTCGTTCACGTATAAGATGTCCTTGACCAGTTTCACAGTTTCACCCTTGAGTCGTACCTCCTTCATAATGGGATAGAGGCTCGTCCGGGAATTGGCGATTTATTTGAAAGGGTTTCCCTTTCAATTTTCTGGCACGTTGGAGTACGTTGTCGAGGTCACGTTGATAAATAAACTTTGCGACAATTGGTTGATTCCTTTTGTTGTTTTTCTGCCCAAATCTATGTACAACTGTGAATTCGATGTCATAATCAATTTCAAGTTCTTCGGCTAAAAAACCTCGTAATGTCTCCTCTGTGTTCTCTGGTACATTCTCGTGGATACCTGAGAAAATCAACTAATATTTCATGGATCTGCATCTGAGATCGAGTATTTGATCTGTTAGCTATTCATTTTTTTCGAGTAACTCCTCAATTTCGTTATCTCACTAAGATGCATAGTGTACGACTTTCGCTTCCATATCGTCTAGCTTTATTTTCATATTCTGAAATTCATTTTCTGATTTGTCCACTTGCTCTTTTATCCCGTCAAAAACATTACTTATTCCCTGTAAGCTTTCATAAAACTCTGCGTTTGTTTGATTTAGAGAACTTATTTCTCTCTCAATGGAATTTACTCTGTGTGAAAGTCTTAACACCTCTTCGCACATTTCATCGATTTTCTTGTTTCTTGTATCAATAATATTGCTCATTTTGCTGAGCCGTTCGTTTAAGGAGACTCCCATATTTCTCACAAGCTCATATAATTTCTCTAAAGTAATCTCCTTTTCTTTCGATTCTTCACTTTCATTTAATACAGCCCAAGCCTCTCCTAATATACTCACAGTTTTTGTTTCGGTCGACATTATTGTTTACTAATAAGAATGTTTGCTATAAATAGACGCTCCTAACTTGTAGAACGAGTTTCCTCAGCTCTATCGAACACGTACAATTGTTTGTTATCTTTGTTTACAGTAATTCACGTCACATTTATACCAAAACAGGATTCAATGTGATCTATTAATGCTATATGTGCGATTAGAATACCTCTTTTCTTCGTTCTCTTGTCACAATATGGTAATTCAGCTCACAATTTCTCTCTTCTATTTTAGTCCACCTTTCACATTCACGCATGCGCAATTTAGATGATAAGAATAACAATAAATATACATGTACAAAATATGAACCATATTTTTGATAAGTATGCTTATTTAGATTCTTCCATTTGTCTTTTTTGTTTTATTTCAAAACTTGATTTAAATCTGGGAGAGTCGTGTAACGAAGATATCCAACAGCTGTCCAATGCATAAGAACTGGTTACAACAGTCAATGTGAAAGAACATTTTCCATTTGTTCGTGTATAAACGGATTTACGGAAATTGATGGTCATTGCTTGAAAAGTAAGTTGTCCTCAAGAACTAGCATTTTCTCTTTTTTTCGAATTGATTGATTTTAAGAATTATTCTCTATTTATAAAAATTAAAAAGGAAACAATGTTTTTAAATC
The DNA here is from genome assembly GCA_003671525.1 of Saccostrea glomerata. Classification (NCBI taxonomy): domain Eukaryota; kingdom Metazoa; phylum Mollusca; class Bivalvia; order Ostreida; family Ostreidae; genus Saccostrea; species Saccostrea glomerata. Next base: position 32,037 of record PRKT01001256.1, on the reverse strand, counting down.
CTACTAGAAAAATGTTAATCGATAAAAATGTTTAAGTAAGTATTGAGCTTCATTTTTCTTATTTAAATAAACGTTAATAAGCTCGTCAAATACATCTTTGTCAAGTAATAAAAATTTAAAAAGATTTTTATGCTAAAAAGATGCAATTATTTATTGGTTATGGCTATTTAGGTGGATTAAAAGTTAATGCGACCTGTATATATGACGAGCAATGCAATGGAATTTCCAACAGTACTATCTGTTGAGAACACGTGTGTTTATAAAGATGGAATTTGCCAGCCACTTAAGTCATTGTTACAGTAGAAAATACTATGACCACGTCATGCACATGGATATACAAAGATCCACAATATATAATTTTGCAATATTGTTTCTATCCGATAACTACCGGTATACAATGAACAGGTTTATTTTATTTTAAAGAAGAAAACAATTTTACTTTAATATAAGAAATACAATCTGTTTTCACAACAAAATAAATCAGATTATCATAGCAATGTCAACATAAATTCAATCGAACCCGATAAAACTGCGGGAAAATTTTTCTTGTACATGGGCATTGTGTAATCAATGTTTCTTACTTACATTACGTCACGCTATATCACAACGGTTGTAAACCGATTTCATAACAGTAAGACTGTTTTTTTAGAAATATACAATTACTTAAGTCAAAGTACTCAGCCAAACAAAGGGCCGGGCTGAATTACAGACTAGAATTTTGTACATGAGTCATATATTCAAAATGTATTTACTGATAAATAACAAGAATTTCAGACACTGAAAGATTAAGTAACACAAGCAATTAAAAACAGAAAAATGATATCTAAAAAATACGATTCAATGACATCTGATTAATTCATCTGAAAAATAAAAATTCTTCTGAAAAAAAAAAAAAATTAAAATATCAACATCAATGAAAAGACAATTAGTTTATAGGTCTTTATACAACTGTCCGAATTTAACAGAATCAGAGTTAACCTGGCCACCCTGTAGGTTAACAAATATGCCAGTCTGCTTTTCTTCGTCGACGTCGGCTAAGAGAACACTGTCGTCAAAAAACCTTACGAAATGAACTTTGAAGTTTGACTGAGGACTGAAGTTTTCAAAGTAATTACAACTCATGTTTATTTGTATCGATCAAACATCGTTTTATTTTTATTCTTTATTTAGCCTTTGTATTATCTTAAAGGCGCTGGAGATTAAATGCTATATCTTTACATGTAACTTAAATTTGACGACTACATGTATGGGATGGACGTCCTACCTTGAACATGTTGACATAAGCCTGTTATTGCTCTTTGAGTAATAAGCCCGGCTAAAAAGTGGGAAAAAAACCTTTTTATTGTTAAAAACTGCAAGACGGAGCCTCAGTCGTCAAAAGAAAAAAGAAAATGTAGAAAAATCCAAATTACCAGGAAAAAAGCCAAAACATTTTCAGTACGAGGGCCGTTCAAAAATTAAGTGGACTTGTTGCACAGAAAAAAAATATTTGACGACATAATCGGGCAAAATGTCACAAATAATATAAAAAAAATCTTTACTTATATGGACTTCAAAATTGTATATCAAAATGTTGTAAATTGGTATCAATTTCGAGTGACATTTCAGGACATATCATTAAGTCACGGAGCAGCAAAATTTTCGACGTCATAGGCATTATAAAAAATATATAACTGAGCTTTCATTTTCTAAATATTTCCCAAGAGCACCAAACACCATTTCTTGTCAAGCTTAAAATCTGTTAAACAAGTAAAGAATATTCTTTTTTTGTTCTAAAACCAAAAACTGTAGGTTTTTATGTGTCATAGCGTGGCACTGGTCACTCTCAATCACGTTCTTTACAGTCCAGATAACGTTTTCGTCGATAATCTTCTTCCCGTCCTCCCGTAGCGTTTTTACAGAGGTGTAACGGTCTAAAATTTCAATAAGCTCTTTCTGGACGAATGTCACGAATACCATACTTTACAACATGTTTTATTTTTTTTTTTTATTATTGCATATTTTGGATCTATGTTGGCGATATCTCGAGCATCACGCATGATTTAACAAAAGTGTGGTGCGCCGTCAATTCAGGAGACGTCACTTTCACAGTCGTTTTCATGGGAATCTCATCAGAGAAAAATCACTATATTTCTGTAAGTACTTTAAATATCATGTCAGAAATTTTAATACTTAATAATCGAACAATTTAAAGATATATTTGAGTAAATAACGCGAATTATAGAAAATTAAAGAGTTAAATTTTGGATTCCGCATGCTTTTGCTTCAATTTTGCCCAAAATTTATTGAAATCTTATTTCTGTGAAATTTCATAACTATATGACGTCAATAAGAGTAAATAATAGCACAGTCCGCGTAATTTTTGAAAGGCCCTCGTACCATCTCAAGGAATAAGCATCGAGGAAGTGACCTCGGTATCTGAGCTACTCGTACCCGAATTGAGACAGACCATTAAATCCATTATTAATGAGAGGAATGACAGGAGTGTCACACAAGATGAAGCTACACCAGAGCACCTTGGAAATTCAATAAACACAAGCGACGATCCCGGAAAACAGATTGATGTTACAATTAACCCAAGACAGCCAGTGGCAAAAGCGAGTACAAATTTAGTTCTTTTGAATTTGTAATCATGCAATTTACCTTCATGTTCAGAAATATTTGATGCAATAACAAGCGTTCACGAGGACTTTGGTGTTCAGGTACCAAAATCTACAAAAGAAATGAAGGATATGACGATAACAAACAGTATTCAATTTAAAATTTTATTTAAAAAAAATACAAAATAGGAGCGGAGCAAACACGGACCTGCCATAGATGAATGAGCATTTCCTGCTGACCGGTCACACCCGCTGTGTGCTCCTTGTCATAATCGGGAAATAACAGAAGAAACTGTCGTCGATTTAGTGAATAAATAATGGACTAAAAATTAGAATGAACAACTCCTAGGCAAAGTACACCTCAATAAAAACCTTGTTTTGATTTTAAAAACATAGCCTTTTGTGTTCGTCCTTATTGTCGAAATAGTCACAGTAGTTTGAAATGTCTTGGTAAGCGCCCCGCAAAAGGTGTCAAGTAAGATCAAAAATCAAACAAAAAGGTCTTGTCTAATAATGAAAAGTTAAGACATATTTGTTTTTAAAAACAGTCATCAAGTTATCAGAAATTCAGGAACAACACCTATTCTAAAACGTTAGATGCTACAGAAATGGAACAAGGTTTAAGTAGTGGTTTTAAAATGAAATATTCTGGGCAGCGTTTTTCATCGATATGTACTAATTGTACATGAGTTATATCATTGAAAAAGAAGTTGATGAAACAAAAAATATTAGCATTCTCATTTAAAGTCATTATATTTCAAGTTTTTACTCTCATTAAAATGACCTTGTCAGCAAATAAAATCTACCATTCAATCAATGCTGACTGGGGTTTTGCTAACTAATTTGAAGGCATTGAACACACGATCATGACAAGCGACATCCACTGGGTGTGAGCGTTCGGCAGGGGGTGTTTACGCTTCCATGCAACTGAAACAACCTCTGATGTTCAAAAGGTACGTTTTTTTCTCTGCTTCTAAATTTCTATTTGTTAATGGATTTTGGAACTTAAATACTGTTCGTTATCTACATAATGATTATATTTCATCAATAAAATGCATAAATATGCATTTGTCTCCAGTTTATTTTTGAGAGCTAATGTCAAAGCCAATCAACAACACTCCCCAAACTCTATTTAAAAATATTGAATGTTGCTATCATGGTTAATCTTTACATTCTCTCTCATTTGTTTTAAACTCAACGTGGAACGGCTGTTTATAGGGAAGGAAGAAGAACGGATTTAGAAAAGCTTTTAAACTAATAACCAGGAAAATCACTAATCATCGCTTTTCCCTATTGTGTGCTCATACACTTTATGAAACATTTCTATATAGATATTTGTTTGTGTTAAATCAATGAGAAAAAAACACCATATCCATCACCAACACAATTACATATTAAACATTAAGTTCGCCGTTAATCCATTGATATAAATGTATTATTCCCTACTGTGGCCTTCCCATACCGCGGGGTAATTATTTCAACCATTCAAAATATAATTATTTAGCATTTCTGGTCCAGCGATTTCTGATAAAAAAATTTTGATGGTCCTACCCTTTTGTGTTTTATTTACATTTTTACAACTGAGACTCCACTTTACCCAAGAATGCTCTGTAGTAAGTTTGGTAAATATTGGCCCCGTGGTTCTAGAGAAGAAGTTGAAAATGTGAAAAGTTTACAGACAGACGGACGGACAGTCGGCGGACTACGGGTGGTCAGACAACGTTCACTTAAACTTTAGTTTGTTTTCGGATTATGAGAGAGGAAAAAATGAATGTTTTTGATGGAACATGTAGGTATTATCTTAGTTATCTTTTACTTCTCGTTCCCAATTTATAAAACATGAGGATAATGTTATTCAATTTAATAAAAATGATCAAATTTTCGCGCAAGAAATATTTTTGCAAAACTAAATATTCAAGTTTGGATAACAGAAAAGTAATTTTAATCGTATGATGAAAAAAGTTGTTCTCATCGTATAATGATTTTGGAACATTATGAAAAGCACTTTGATTTTATATACATAACTTCTCAAGTCTTAAAATAAATCATAGCTTTTAAAGTCATGAATTAATACCTTTGTCTTGGCGAATGAATTCCACATACACCTTGGGTAACTAAGCTTTTAAAATGCATCTCATATGTTACTTTTCAGTGTCCCAGCTTCTATTGTGCGTTTTGTTGATTCAAGGTTAGTTATAACTAGATTATTTCAAAATTATTTCAAAAAAGAGATACATGTATAATGTCCAAAGTTCCTGTGCTCAGACCATATTAATTTGATTATTGTAAATTTGTATAAATAATATTTAATGGAATTTTTTGAAAGATCTGTACAGTTATAAATCATATAGCACTTAAGTGACAAATGTACCATAACTTTATGTTATTTTCCTGACATGGTATACGCTTTCATACATCAATTTTAATGTACAAATGTATCGTAAATGCAACAAGACAGAATTTGAATTATTTACAAATGTTTGAAATAACTAATACTTGTGTTTGGCTTAAATTGCTGTTTCAAATTTGTATTATACAAATAGGCTTTGTACATATACTGACCGGGAAGAAGGGACATTCCTTAGTCAGAGCTGATATAAATAATTCGTACAAAGCAAGTAAGTGAAAATAATATCAAAATGATTAGTTTAATTTTTTCTTACAAGGTCATTGTAACGACCATGTAATATACGAAATGCAGATTCTAAAAAAAAAGTTGTTGAAAGCCATGTAACATCCATCTGACAGTAGCCTGCATCGGATGGCTATTTAAATCATTTTAACTGAGACAAAATATTTCCATTTCTGCATGTTTTCTCTTGATAACGTTTTGAAAGTTAGTTGAGATTATTACTTGATCATTCTACCGGAATGTCAACGCAGCATTGTTAAGGCTGAAATAAGGAGGCGGGGGCCTACTTTATACTGGAAAAGTTTACTGTGACGCCACACTAAAATATGACTTTTATATATTCCTCATAATACCAGAAAATGCAATAATTTGCAACTTTAGACTGAATTAGCATAATAAAGAACAGTAAAACTTATCGATGCATTTAAAAAAGTTGCTCGTTAAATCCCATACAGCTGGTTATAAACAGATCACTGATCTCGATGAACTTGTTAATCATGACGTCATTTTGGTAAAAATGACGTTCTTCATGTGCTGTGAGAGGCAGATTGAGGAATTTTTTAACAATGGAAAATGCGTTTTATTATAAAACAGAATGATATTTACAGGTTTTAAATAGGCTATTAATTCTAATGTATATCCTTTGTCTAGTGCTCATTCATTAACTATCGAGAGAATGTACTGTATACAGGGAAATTTTCGCCCCCGTTTTATTCTCGCCCCTTTCGCCCTCCTCCTGATTGGGCGAATTTAAAACGGTGCGAATTCAAATTACACAGCATAATTTCTTAAACAAAACTATGACTGGGCGAATTTAAAGCGGGGCAAAATAGTACGCAGGTGTAAAAGGGCAAAAACAAGACGCGGCGAAAATAACCCTGTATACAGTATTTAAAAAATTTTGTTGTGTTTTTATGTTCAGGTTAGGTATATTTTACATCGAGATGACTCATTAAATCGCTCTTTCGCAAGGGTATACACTAAATAAATCTTAACCAATTTTTAAAAATAAATAAAGGATATGTTCCTTAACTTGAAAAGTGCTGCTGCTTTCTATAAATTGAGAGGGTGACTTTATAAGTACACAGAATATTTGGTAAAAGTTAAACATACTTCGACATGGGCCTATTTACTTGAAATTTTAACTATATTAAAACGCAAATTCTATTCAAAGCAGCAGCACTTTCCAGAAAGTACAAAGTAGACAAAAACCATTAATAGCTTGAATTTTTAATTTCAAATAGGGTATGCCCTTGCGATATTGAAATTTGTTAATGACCTACATTCAGTACACGTACTAAGCATTCATCACGTGACCGTGCATCGATGTGACCAAACTTCATACAGTACAGAGTAGGTTATACTATGCTATTTCCATAAGTATTTAAGTTCTGTGATAATAAAACAGCTGATTAAAAATAAATTCAGTTTTAAAAACAATACCCATTTGTGCACTTCTATTTTCCGTTGATTTCTCATAGTAAGCCTTAACAGTGTTGCGAATTTCGCCAAGCGATGGATCAGAGCTAAGGAGGCCTAATATGCTTATCAACCCCGTGCATCTGTCTTTGTGTTTGACATAGTCGGCGGGGACAATTGAAATTGACATTGGAGGCTTCGTGTAATTAAAATCTGGTAGTCTACATTTTTTTTAAATCTTAATAATCAATTCTATTTCACAATCAAATAGAATATGTTCTAAGGAATGAATTAATCAATATATAGTTACATGTAGTAGAGTATGACAGGGGCATCAACAATAGCTGGAAGCATGGGATCATTTATGCATAAGGTGCTATATATATTTCAATTCAAAAAGACAACGAGTGTAGCGACTGAAAGACACATAAAAGTTACAGTGGTAAACAACAAAAAGTGAGTAAGTTCAGAGGCACAAATCAAAGATATTTATAATATAATCTACATAAAAAATAGACATATGACTGATTTTAAATGAAAATATATTTTACATGTACTAATATGTATTTTTGTATCGCCTTTGGAGATGAGCGACACTTAGGAATTACTCAGTGTTTTTGCCCTCCGTCTGTCTAGCTGTTCCTCTATATCTAGCTGTCAGTTTATCTGTTTAAATGTTTGTCTTTCTGCAATTGTTTGCTGTTTGTCCATCACTTTCTATATTAAAAAACATTTATTAGATGTTTGGCACATATATTACCAGGTACTTCAAGTTTTGTTAACAAAATAAAAAAAAAAAAAAAAAAAAAAAAAAAAAACGTGATTGCTGAGCTCCTGATCTTTGAAATTTTCCTTTGATCCACTTTTTAAATTAGTTCTATTGTGCCGGAATAAAACATATGTGAGATTTAAGAAGAGATGCTCTCTGCTTTTAGTGTTTGCAACGTTTTTCTTATAAAATATAATGAAAAATATCAGCCTTACAGATTATGACCATAACCTTTGACCTACTTGCAAAAATACTTTTGACAATTAATTTTACTTTTCTTTATTTGAGAATCTAAAAGTTGATATTTAGCATTCATTTTACATCCTACTAAGAAAAACTATGAAATAATACTAATAAAAGCACATCTCAAATTTTTTATTAGAATGAAAAAGCGAGATAACAAACATTAAATAAGCTCAAAGCTCATCTAAACAGTACAGTTGGGAATTGCTTGAGGCATTTCATATTTTACCAATTGAAACGATTAAAAGATAATAACATTTTAAATGTGATTCACAGGTGAAAAAGAAAAGGGCCAACAACTGCAAACTGACAGATTTTCTGAGATAGGGCGCAATGTACATGTAGTGAATAAATGTAAGTTTTTTTTTTAAAAAAGAAACTTATTTATTTGAATTTCAGGACACTTATATGAATATATGATTATAGTCTTTTGCCCTGTTTAAAAGAATACGAATTTAAAAACTTATGCAAATTATAAACTGAGTGAGTTCTTCTCGATTCTGCACTACTATTACGAAAGACAATCTAAAGAATTAAAAAGACATTATTTTGAAGAAAAATGTTATCTATCCTTCGACAAAACACATTAAAGAAAAATAAATACGTTATCAATTAAGTAAACTGATTAACATTTAGCTCTATTTAAATTCGTTGCGCAGTGCTTAGAGCGTCTGCTCTAGAGTCGCGAAGTAAGGAGTCGATCTTAACGTAGCGGATTCGAATCCCACTTAGGAACGTGGAGACCGGTCCTGCGGATGAGACCGTATAAACCGAGGCCCTGTGTCGTAGTAGGTGCTGCCACGATAAAGATCCCTCACTGTTTAATGGTTGTGAGTGTATTAGAACAAAATTTGTACATCTCCACCCGCAAGTGGTGGTGTCTCCATATGAGTGACAAATTCTCGAGAGGGACGTTGAACAACATGCAATCAATCAATCATCTATTTAATTTCAAAAGTTGCAAATCAATAATGAAAAGTAGTTGTATGACTGAACGTATCAAATACGCTGTTTATAAAGCTTCAAGATACAACTTATTGTTGTGTTGTTTTTTTTTATAGAAGCCTTATATATTACCTTAAACAATTTGCTTTCAAAAGCCATTCTTGATTTTCATAATTACTAAAATGAAGACTTACATAGGGAAGAATCCAATAAAAGTATTACGACGGATAAAGATGGTCATGAATGATAAACATATTAATAAATGAGAATTTATGGATGTTTCATTTATATATTGTATTTTGAAAATATGGTTTGAAACTATAAGTGCATCTTGTTGATACGTTCGATAATTGTGGCCTTACGCATGTCTCAAACTCTCATCCGAATGATCTTTGTTCCACGTATCTTTCATCAATAGTTAATGAGTTAAAATGCAAGTTATTTGAATCGCGACGAAATTTTTTAAGAAAAGGTAGAAAAAAAAGTATCCATTCAATCTGTTTCAAGCACTTAAGAAACATACAACAATTTCATCATAATGTCAATTATCTTTTTTATATAAGAATATAATATGTTGTGGCATGTTTATGTTCATGTTATAATACCATATAGGCAACGAACACTCGCGTGCTTGCAAGGATGAACATTATACGCAGGAACAAACTGTAAATGAAAATGATCCTCAAGCAGGTATGAAAACGAATGCTGTCCAAGTATAAATATTTAAAGGTATGATTGTATGTTTTCTATAATTTTATTTTCTTGTTTAATTTTCTAGCTATAATCTGTCCGTTTTCTTCTTTATTTGTTTTGAATACCTAATGCAAATAAAGAAAGGTATGATATTTTTAACCAAAAGAATCAAAAGATTTTTTTCTTCTTCACAAATAATACTAATATTTATTCTATAACTGTACTTTAAGGAACGTATGAGTTAAAAATTCCAAGTACAAAATGCGGTATAAGCAATAATCGTCCGAAAATTTACGCTATTTTCACATTCTTAAGATCTATCAGAACCACGAGGGTTGATCCAAAAGAAATGTCACAGTGATCATGTATTTATATTTGGCGTCATATTTTCAAATACAATATTGAAATTTAAATTTGCAAGTATTCAAATTAAATTTACATTGAAAGAGCTACGAACGATTATAGTATTGTTCTCCCCGAAATCTCCAAGTTAATTTTTAAAAGTTAAGAAATTCGATGGTATAATGGTATTTTATATTTAGAATGATATTGATATGGATTTTCATAAAACATTAATTATTCGGGAAAACAACGAGAGATAACTCTAAAGTTTTGGTAAAACTCGTGTCTTTCACTAAAGAAATCAATGGAAAATAGAAAAGAGTTTTACACCTCCCCCCCCGGCGTGAAACAAAAAAATTCCTTTTCACAGTAAGATGGACTGTTATTTCACAAATTCATACCAAAGCTTTTTGTGTTTGGGGGGGGGGGGGCATACGATTTATAGACAAAAAACGACAAAAACGCTCATTTTTCAGCAATGTCGAAGTGTTTTACAACTGAAACATTGTCTTTTACTGATATATATGCTTAATTTTATATGCATAAAACATAAAAAAAGCATCAAGAAACATTTATTCATATTCAAGACTATCTCAAAATATGATGATGCTTAAAAGCCAGATATCAGAGCCAAATATCGTCCAACCCCTTATTTCAAGAGCTACTTAATTTATCATTAAAATGATCAATCAAGTACTATTGAACTTTTCTTTGTAATAAACATTGATATCAGAAAGCGAGGACTTTAATTTATCGTGTTGGTTGTGTATAACATGGAAAAGCCTACCGTTCATGGTAGCTCAGTCGGTAGAGCGCTCGCTCCGTGATCAGGAGGTCGTGAGTTCGTATCTCGGCCGCGACTGACCCAGTCGATAAAAAATGTCCTTTGGATGAGACCTTAAAAACCGAGGCCCCGTGTCAGCGGCAGACATTGGCACGATGAAGATCCCTCACTGTTCAATGGCCCTGAGAGCCGAGTAAAGGTCAAAATTTGAAGCCCTTCACCGGCAAACGGTGACGTCTCCATATGAGTGAAAAATTCTCGAGAGGGACGTTAAACAATATGCAATCAATCAATCAATCAATCATGGAAAAGCCGTGAGTTTCAAAGCTAGCTTTTGATTTTGGTAAAATCTTGTGTTGTCGCAAAGTTTCTTAGAATTTTTAGCTCACCTGAGCCGAAGGTTCAAGGGAGCTTTTCTGATCAATATTTGTCCGTTGTCTGTCGTTGTCGTCGTCGTTGTTGTTGCTGTAAACTTTTTCACATTTTCATCTTCTTCTCAAGAACCACTGGGCCAATTTCAACCAAACTTGCCACAAAGTATCCTTATGTGAAGGGGATTTAAATTTGAAAATTTGATGAAATGAAGTGCCACACCCTCTTCCAAGTGGAGATAATTATGAATTAGTGAAAAATTATGAACCACTTGGTCAGGAAAGATGAATTTCATGTGGAAGCATCCTAAGGTATTGTGGATTCAAGTTTGTTCAAATCATGACCCCTAAGGGTATGGTGGGGCCATTGAATGGGGTCAAAATTTAACATAGGAATAAATTAGGAAATTTTTTTAATTCTTTTTCTCAAGCGGCCACAACGTGGGGTCAACGTTAACATAGGAATACATAGGGATACATAGGGAAAATATTTTAAAGCCTTTTTCTCAAGTACCCCTGGGCCAGGATAAATGAAACTTATGTGGAAGCACCTACAGGTAGAGTAAGTTCAAATCATGATCCCCAGGGATATGGTAAGGCCATGATGGGGGGATGGGCAAAGTTTAACATAGGAATACATTGGAAAAAATCATTAAAAATTTTCTTCTCAAGAACCACTGGCCAGGAAAATGAAACTCATGAGGAAGCATCCTCTGGTAGTTTAGATTCAATTTGTTCAAATGATGACCCCCTGGGGTAGGATGGGGCCACAATAAGGTATCAAAGTTTAACAAAGGAATACATGAGCAAAATATTTAAAATTCTTCTTCTCAAATACAGCAAAGCCATGATTGGTCTTAGTTAAATGGAAGCATCCTCATGTGGTGTAGGTTCAAGAATTTTTAAATCATGATCCCACTTTAACCCACTTTTATATTTAAATTTTTCAGATAGAATCTAACTCGTTTTTTTCTTCTTAAATTATTGAATACAGGAGGATATTTGGTTTTCACAGAGCCCGTCAATCTTTTAACTCGCGCTTTTTACAGGGATCTGATACATTAAATGCATTTTGACAAACTGTCAACATCTTCTTTTTCATATCTGGCCAATCGCTTGGCGCAATCCCTCATAAGAATCCATGATATTTTTGAAATTCCGACACCAGTTGATATATATTGTATGAAATTTTATCACACGTTCCTGGGCTGTGCACCATGAACCTTGGAGTATACATGTTACAAATTTGATGAAATGTTAAGTATAAAAAATCTGGGTAATATAATATTTTCAATCTGTATGTCTGTCTTTCTAGCTGTCTGTTTGTTTGACCGGGAAAAAAATTAGATTTGCTCATAACAATTGACTGCTGGAGCTATGGTTTTCATATTTTGCATCAATTCTTTGAGACAAGCCTTTTCGCTGAGTACCAAAATATTTGAAACTTGTACATCTTCTATGCACAAATTCGTAGATATCGGTATAGCTTTGAAAAATCTTAAAAGAGATGAAATTAGCTTCAACTCGGATAAAAATGAGTAACTCACCTCTGCCGACCTCTACAAAATAATTATTTCTTTTTTTCACATAGAAAAGCATGTTTTACCTTTATACAATTTCTAATGTGAGATATAATGTTATTGCAAAACAAGTTGATGAAACAAGAAAATCTCTTGTTTAAAGTCATCATTTTATAAATTCTTTGGTCAATACAATTACCTCGTCAGCAAATGCAATTTTTCAATGAGTCAAATCCTGTCTGACGTTTTGTCATATTAATTTTAAGACCCCTATTTACACACTGAATAGCTGACGAATTTTTCAGTTATTTTCCAATCATGACAAGGAGAACAAGGCGGATGTGAGAGGTATGTCACTCCTCCATGGCACCTGATCCCTCCTCTAATGTTTTGGATGTCCGTCTTTGCTCTGCTCCCATTAAATATTGTTTTATGGACTTTTGAAACTGAATATTGTTCTTTATCTCCATATATGTCTTTATAGCAAGTGACAACAAGTCATCAGACAAACAAGATGATCAGAAAAGTAAAGAACAAGGTGAAAATTATGTATATGCATCAATATAGACAGCTGAATATATTGTTAAACAATAAAGAAAATTATTCATTGTTTTTAAATCGACTTTAAAAAAATGACAATAAAATAAATGTTTGCATATAAAACGTCCTTCAGTCTTCTTATCTTGATAGTTTTTTGTGTTTTGCTTTTATCAGGAAAAAAATGTTTTAAACCAGAAATTGCATTCTAATTCTATCAAAAATATAATGAATAAGTGGAGAGAAATCTGCTATAGAAAATTATAAGGTGGAAGTAGAAAAATAAAAGAAGATTCAAAGCGAACAACGAATTACTATGAAAATTGAAAAACCCAGTTGCTTCTAAATAATCTTTTTAAGTAAAGTCAACTACCATTTTATTTAAAATCTCATTGATAATGTATTTATAACTCTAAAGGCCTCTTCATAAATTTACGTCAAAAGCAATAACACACCGATATTCAGAGGAACTTAAGGAATGAAAAGTAGGGTTAAATGTTGAAATGAAATAAATTTACACCAGCTTTTCTCCAAAATGTATGAATTCTCCTACATCACATTCATAAATTCGTCTGTATAGTCAGTTTTCATTTTAGTACGCTTAGAAAATTGTCTGCACGGTTTTTTTAAAGCGAATTAAATTAACTGGAGAAGGGGAGGGGTAAAAACATACTTTTCTCACATCAGGTGATATTATGTTTAAATACTGCTTGTTCAATTAATGATTACTCCGACTATAAAAATGTAATTACTTTGTAAGTTTATTGTTTTAATAATTATCGAAGATTCAAAACTTTACGGCTATGGTGTGTTTTTTGTGTTTTGAACATTTTTACAGGTAATAAATAAATTTATAATCGGTATAAATCCAATTAATAATTTTCAAAGTCCATTATAGCGCTACATAATTTGCCACAATAACAAAATTTAAAAAGGTCAGTAACTGAGAAATAATTATCGCAGTATGAAATTACGGGACTTTCAACGTGTACAATATGTAAAACGTGGAAAATTTTTTTACTATCAACTGTAAATATGTTTAAGCTCTTGTTCGTCTGAGGACGTATACGTTAATGGTTTGAGGAATGGCTCTTTTTTCAAATTTTGAGATGAGAATTTCTTCATCACTTCCTTTTTCTGCATTTATATATTAAATATTCGAATGTCGTTTCAATATTCGAGCCCCGTGGGGATTCGGGTTAGAATAGGTCCTCAGTACCCCCTTGCTTGTCGTAAAAGGCGACTAAATGGGGCGGTCCTTCGGATGAGACCGTATAAACCGAGGCCCCGTGTCACAGCAGGTGTGGCACGATAACGATCCCTCCCTTCTCAAAGGCCATAAGTGCCGAGCATAGGCCTAAATTTGCAGCCCTTCACCGGCAATGGTGACGTCTCCATATCAGTGAAATACCCTAAAATCTTGAAAATAAGACGGATTTAATAATAAGCCGGTTTTGAAAATAAGCCACCCTTTTCTTGCATTAAAATTTACTCGAAAATAAGCAAGTTTTGAAAATAAGCCGGTCTTGAAAATAAGCCCCCACTTTCTTACCAAAACTTAAAATAAGCCGCGGCTTATTTTCAAGATTTTAGGGTATTCTGGAGAGGGACGTTAAACAGTAAACAATCAATCAATATTCGATCGTCGGTCAATTCGACTGATAGTTCACGCCTTCTTCAAACTTTCATATCAAATAACCGACCACCTCCTGGCGGCCGGTAACAATTATTTTTTTTCATTGCTTTGTTCTTACAGTTAAAAACTGTGACAACAAAACAAAGAGAAAGCCTTAAATATTTCAAAAACATACCATTGAATTCTCAAATAAATAATCTAGCGAAATTAAACGAATCTTCATTAAATTTTCGAAAATAATATAGTTCAATGAATTCATTTGTAGCTGATCAAATGAAATAGACCGCTATTATTAATTTTACTTATACAAATAAAAAATAAAAAGTATAAAAGTTTTGTTTTTTTTTTTACTTCTTTTATATTTTAAAATTGGTGGATATTTTTGTAGGCACAAAGAAATGAAAAAATATAACTCTATTTTCAATCTTGGACGGATATTGTGTAGGGGCGGACATAACGTGACGATATTTTAAGGTGAAAGACGGACATTAATTTCTTGACGACGGACATAGTATGAAGACTTTTTAAAATCAATTATTTAAAAAAAATAAATCTGCATACTGGAAAATTAATGCTTTACATTGTAGGTTGCCCCAATAAAAAATTACCCATTATCGTCTCTGGAATATTCGGATGTGTGATTGGGATTGTTACATGTGCAATTGTGATGTTGATCATGCGCAGACAGACAACTGTGAACTATGCAAGGTTGAAGCAAAGCGCTATTCTTAACGACTATTTAAAACCTGCACATTTTTTTACTAACATATTATTTTTGCCATTGACATGCTGATAAGAATATAGAATTTTTCGATGGAAACATATTAAACATTATTCATTTATTATTAACAGTAGCCGATATCAAGAGGAGCAGGGTTTCAATGGTGAGAAAAGCGAACCTGGAAATTTCCAGCACTTAAACGAGGTAAAGAGTTTCCAGTTTATTTTTAAAAAAGGAAATACTTCTGAATTAAATTAAATTGTTTTGTTTTTGTATCAATTACTTTATTCTGTGATAGCTTGTGAGTAATGCTATCATTAATTACAAATGTAGTAAGTTAGAAGAAATGCGACACCCATTTTTAAAATGATAAACAAATATATATATACATATGTTTAAAGGAAATGGAATAAAAGAGTAAATGTCATTGTACATTTTTTTTTAAGATTATTTAAGGAATGAAGCTTATCTTATAATTTAATTTCAATGTAGACAATGAGACAATATTTCCTCCAGAAAAAGGCTTCAAAGTGAGCATTATTTTAAAAGTAACGTCAAGCGGAGTGATACGTTTTTGACATAACTAATTCTGACGTAGGCAAGTTATGTTATAAATACGAATTGGAAAAAACGTTTAACCAATCAAATGACGCGTTACAACTGAAATTAAATTATAATGTATTCAAACCTTTAGATAAATAAGCATGCGAATCTTTATAATTATTTTTTTATTTTTTAATCAATAAAAAAAATATTTCTTTGGCAAGAGCAATTATTAAAATTTGTATCCAAACATTTTGATTCTAATTTTATTTTAAACCATTGCTTCTTTTATAGCGCAACAAAAGAACTCGTGTCTCTAAATCAGAAAACACAGATAGTTATGCATTAATTGGCCATAGTGAAAGTGTCTACAACCACTTGCACGAAAAACAGGAATTTGAAGATAAGGATAACATGTATGATCATGCGCGCCCCATTCCAAACATCACAACACCGGATGTTCATTATAAACAAGATAATGAACATCATTCAGACACGACTGCCAATTTTTCTGTCGCGAAAGTCAAGTATGGCGAGGAAGGCGCATTTTGAAATACTAGAAGTTCTGAATATTTCATTCTAGAGAAAAAAATTGAGAGATCGTAAGAATATGTTAAACCTTACGTACATACTTATAATCGCATCTTCACTGTAGAGACCATTAGTTCAGCTCTTGAACGATACCCAGACTTTCAAAAACACGTTCATGCCTTTACTAATACAATTATTGAATTATTTTATATAATTGGTAGTTCTAATGATGAAAAATCAAGTTTCACCAACAGTAGCAGTGTTAATAATTCTCAGAGAGACCTATCAGAAGTCAACTTAATTATTAGACATTGAATTTTTACAATCACTCGATACTATTGACCTTTGGAATAACTTAATTGATTTAATAAAACTTAGTTCTTAAATGACGAAGTGCTTTTATCTCTTTTAACATGCAGATCTTATTTGCAACAATCTCTTGGAATTAAATTACCATAAGTACACAATGCACCCCGGTTCTAGCTGAATAACTATTTGTATCCTTTAGGTCTGAATTTACTCTAAAACTTCTACTGAGAAAAAAATCATTGCTATGGTTTTCATTTGAAATTGGACGATATTTTATCAATTAACATTATATCAAGTAGTTCTACTTGCATTTTTATCTCGATTTGATATACCCCAGTGAACTTAAAATCAAAACACCACAAACTCAGCCACATATATTTCACATTAAATGATTTTATTAGAAGTATTAGCTTTACAATAAAAATTACAAAATAAAAAGAATGAATCCAAACTTTCAGCTGTTACCCTTTTCAATGTAGCGATATATTCTTATGGTCACCGTCATATGGAGTTTTTGTCTCCCGTTTTATTCTATACGCAAGAAGTTCTACGAGCAATCCTTTCTATAAAAGAGACAATTAAACAAGTTGATTTTACAGGAATATTAACAGTCTCTTTTGAAGTCACTAACGTTGACATCATTATTTTGTAAGGTCCGTGGTCAAAATATTGAGGTTATTAGCAAATACAATATAACATGCATCAATCAAAAGGTTGAAGTCTACCCAACGCATTTTATGTTTTATTGTATTAATTTTATCTTAAGGATTCTTCTATTTGCTTGCACATGTCGGCGTGTTTGTCCGTTACACAAGGAATACCATTTTCTCAATGGCACCTGATTCCTTTTCCTCTGTTTTAAGAGTCCAGTGTTTTGCTCTGATTCCGATTCCTATCGTTTCAATGGACATTAGCCTGAAAACTATTTGTTTTCTCTATATTGTATGCACACTTTACCCGAACTTAGACAATAATAACAGAACACATATCTTACACCATTTGCTTTGTTTTGTTTGAAGCAAATCTTTCTTTCTTCACGCGTTTTATTGTCCCCCTTGAAAAGTGGGGATATTAATTTGGGTTTGTCCGTCCGTCCGTCTGTCCGTCCGTCTTTCTGTCTGTCCGTAACGCTTTCGTTTCCACACGATATCTCGAGAATTCTTTGAGCTTTGCAATGAAATTTTTTCATAGCAACTCCCTATGGACTAAAGAAGAACCCTAATGTTTTTGAGGTCAAAAGGTCAAAGGTCAAGGTCATAAATGCGCAAATTCTGTCTGTTATAACACTTTCGTTTCTGCGCGATATCTCAAGAACCCTTTGAGCTTTTGCATTGAAATTTTACATATCAACTTCCTGTGGCCTAAGGAAGACCCCTATCGATTTTGAGGTCAAAAGGTCAAAGTTCAATATCGTAAATTTATACATTCTCCCTGTGTGTAGCACTATCCTTTCCGGGCGATATTTCAAGAAGATTTTGAGCTTTTGCAATGTAATTGTATACCAAAATTCCCTAGGACATCTCTCACCCCTCTCAAAGTGTCCTACCCCGTTTGTTTTATTAGTATTTATTGTATTACATTGTCGCTATTTTTAGCATAGGGGCATGAGGAGAGTTATTACGTATAAAACAGGTTCTCGGCGGACTTTATATTCTTATTACATCTATTATAACTGTTTAAGAAAGGTTAAATTAGACACCATGTATTGTGTATAAAATTTTGACAATATCGAACGTCAATATATGTGACTTCATCCTTGCATATAATTTTCACCAGTTTAAAGCAGTTCCTGGTCTAGTGGTAAGTCTCTCGCTTCATTTCAAGTCATAGATTTATTTACTGTAAACGTGGTTATATTGAGAGTTGAAAAATTGACGATTTTTTGTTTACGAAAGTTGACGAGTAATAATTTTGACGAAATATTGAATTGAGAGTTATGTATCTTTGATTTCACAAAGAAAAAAAAAATTCCAGAGTTAGAGAGACCATTTACAGTATGTAAGATTGTACGAACCCTATAAGTGTTTTAAATTTGATTACATAAATCGCTGCATTTCATTTCCGGAAAATATGCATAGCATTTCCGACTTTTTTTTATTTCATTTCCGACATTTTTTGTTTTCATTTCCGACATAATTTTCTTTTCATTTCCGGAATTTACCTGTGCGGCAATTCAATGTTTTCTAAGTAAAAGAATGTGGAATTTTAAAAGCATTTATACCAAAATATTAATAAGAAAAGAACATCTATACATCTATGCATACATGTAGCACTAAGTCTAGGTAAAAGAGTTCAATGAGCATAAAACTTTTTCACCACATTTAAAAAGCACTAAGCACTAATATAATGTCAGTGACAGCACCATACTTATGTCCAAGTCACTGATAGATTTACAAAATTGGATTTCAATGATTTATTATTGATTTATTTCTTTAAATTTTTCAGAAGGAACGTTATCAAATCTGTCACTATAGGTACTACGTATGTATTTGAAAAATGTCGGAAATGAAAACAAAAAAATGTCGGAAATGAAAACTAAAAAATGTCGGAAATGAAAAGTTTATAATTACCAAAAATTCCGGAAATGAAATGCAGCCGAGATTACCCTTTTGTATTTTGTTTTCATTATAAGCGATCAATTGCAATTGCCAGAGGTGACAAACTTGGTCAAGCACGGCGTGATAATTACGCTTAGTTATGTATGCAAGTATTTGATTCACTAGCTTAATTAGATTCAATGGTTTTTAAAAAAAAATGTGATTATATATCACTATGTTTTCATAACTAATTACAAAGGAAATTAAGAGTATTTTGGTCTAGTTTTAATAGATGAAAGTCATGAAAATTAGGCAGTAAAGTTGCACAATGGCCAATGTCTGTTGTAACGCTAAATATATGATCTGAAGTTTGACGAGTGTAAATTTTGACGAAGAAAGAAAAATCGTCAATATAGTCAAAATTAGCACATCGTCAAAATTTCCACGTTTACAGTAATACAAATGAGTTGCATTTGTATAGTGACTTGCTGAAATGACGTTTCACACGTACCGGTGTCGTATAGTGAGACTTCCCCCATAGTGAGGCTTCCCCCGGAAGGTTCACTATATAGTGAGTCTTCCCCCGGAAGGCTGGCTATATAGTTAGCCTTCCCCCCGGAAGAATGGTTATATAGTGAGACTTCCCCCACGGAAGTTTCACTATATAGCCGTTCTTCCGGGGGGAAGGCTCACTTTATAGCCAGCTTTCCCCCATTCATAGCGAGACTTCCCCCTCTTATTATAGTTTCCGGAACATTGTTTTATTATTTTAAAAAAATATAACAGTGTTAATTTATGACGAAATTATCTTCCATATATACAAATGAATTATTTTTGTTATTTTTTTTAATTCATATTCAAATATCTTATCTCAATCAAGTAATGACTGATGCATGCATGCACACTCTGTGTTTCAACGTATAAAGTATAAACATGAAATTGCGACAAAACAGATCAACACACTAAAATTGACAATTAGCCATCTCCGACTTTATTGCAAAATAGTTTAGTCAAATAAGTGACAATTGCAATGCAGTATATATATTTTTTAATTTTACGTATTTTTTATACAGGAATTCAAACATCCAGTCGTCCAAACCCAGTTTAATAAAATATCTAAAATAAATAATTTTTAAAACACGACCAAAATGAAAAAATAATTGTATGAATTGATGTATGGTTGTGATGAGCAGGGGATGCACACATTTTCATGCAATTTTTTCGGTCATAAATTAAAAAAAAAGGAAGGGGGGGGGGGGGTAGCCCAATCCATGCATCCGGTGCCTTTGCTAAAATATGCATGACAGTCAGAATTTGATTTAAAGTGTATTAGAACTCAAATCCATCTTATTTGATTTTACAGTGATGTAATTTCATTAATATCACGCAAATTTAATTTCAAAATGAAATAAAAATCCTAAAAATACCTCATAAAATTTATAAAAGTTAAAAGGTCCCTAAAGTATACAGTAAAATTAATATTTAATTATGTCAATGTACATAAAATCCAAACCGAAAACCGACGGGGGAAGACTCACTATGGTCATTATGGGGGGAAGTCTCACTATATAGCCATATTTCCCCCCAGGGGGAAGACTCACTATATAGCCAGACTTCCGGGGGGGAAGTCTCACTATGGCGGAAGTCTCACTATATAACACCGGTACAATGAGGTTTGTCAAACAAAACACGATGATAATTACGCGTACTTGTAAAACCACTTCTAGGTTTACACGTAAAAATGGACGTACATGATCAAATGCTTAACCTCTTAAATAATAAAGACATACAACTGAATTTGTAATGGTACAATTAAGAAATAGGATATCTTTTTTAGAGTTTCATTGGAATATGACATGAAGTCGGTCACGTGATCAAATTCTATAACGCCCGAAGGTCGTTATAGTAGATTTGATCACATTCCGACTTCATGTCATAAATTAAATATTTAATTTCTTATATTCATATTTTTATTTCTTTTCACATTACAAAGATAAAATGCACTAATTAGACTTTGTTATTGAAATGCAACATAACCTATATATACGACGTCATATGGCGTCACAGTCAAGACTTTCCAAATGTCTCGCGCGGTTTGCTTTTAATACCCACGAAATTCTGATCATGTGACAGACTGCATGTCATTTTAGGAATGTTTTTAAGGTATGCCACTCGTCAGCTTTTTAGAAAAATCACGCAGAACCTCTTACTTCAAAACTACTGTAAACGTATTATATTTGACTGTTTATTTTTAGCGGCTTTGGCAGAAATCCAGCAAACGCTAAATCAAGTACAGCGCTAATTGTCTTTTAGATATACACATAATTAAGAAAATGAAGAAAAGCGCTAAATCAAATGAACGCCAACTTATTCAAAAATCAATTTCCGCCAAATATCGTACACGCTAAATATAATACATTTACAGTATTTATCAAAACTCAATTTTTATAACATATTTAGTTTCAACAATGTTAATGTTTCAACATTCAACTTAAACACTGCTCAGAATATTTAATATAGGTTTTAATTTAAATTTTTAGAACAAGTTTTACACTTCCATTCAACAAACTTTTCCAAAAAATGAAGATACATTTATGTCAAATAAATCAAGATAAAATTTACACAATTTTTCGCCTGAAAATCACACATTTTCACCAATTATTCAAAATTAACATCACTGACTCCAACTTTTACTTTCATTATTTTAAGGTACTCAATACTTGTGACTGATGACTGATCAGCACTTGACTCGTAAAAACCTTTATTTCAGAAAATGTTTCATTGCCTTTTTAGTTTTCCAATACGCCAAATCTACTAATTTTAAGTGCAAAAAGGTCATACAATAATTTACGCGCATTGATTTGCAAGATATGTTCAGTGATAATTATTGTTCAAGGTATTTTACGTAAAATAAAATCATATTTATTGCCATGGTAACATCTGATAAAATATGATAAAGGTTAAAGTAATTAACTAAAGAGTTAGAATTTAAGTGCAAAAAGGTCAACTTCATTGTACCGTAGATCAGTAAGATGAAAACCGACCCCCTATTTTCCCTGCGATTTTGATTCACTCTATATGAGTACTAATCAAAAATATACTTCTGAAAAAGCCTGGATTTCACAAATTTCACGAGTGACATACCTTAAGTGTTGTGTAAGTTATTGGTGTGTGAGTCACACAGACTTGTCACATAAAATAGCGCGCTTCATGAAAAATATGCCTATGTGCAAATCTGTGTGATTCACAGACCAATAATTCACACTAAACTTAAAACATTCCTTATATTTACATTTTACATGTTTGGAAGCATAAAAAGTATTCTCAATATTTGAATTTCTCGCCGCCCTATATCGTCATACATGTACTTTTACTTACATTGTTGTGGTCTTATTGTGACGTCGCGTTAACGCACCTTTCTCTGTGTATATTTCTACTCGTGACTATACACGAAAGTGACATTCAAATAAATTTCACAGTTGGCTTAGTAGAAAACACAACGAAAGTAAATATTTAAAATTGACTTTCAATTCAATTAGTATTGTCATATAAGTAATGACACTGGCAAATATAAAATACGTTGATGAATGTCTGGATCGAGTTCGTTGTGTGAACGGTAATTCCTCATGTCTAAGAACCATAAAGGTGTTAAGCCTTTACATTGCCTTTAAAAAGCCTAACTTTGGTGCTTGTTGTAATTCCCTTGGTCTTCTTGATGTTTCCAAATTACTAATGTATATGTCAAAAGATTGCATGTGAACGACTCTCAACAGCTTTGCAATGGATTGTACAAAATAAACTTGGGACAACAAACATATGGTCCCAAACAGGTGATAACATATCTGGGTTATGAATTAGATTCAACTAAAATGGAATGTAGACTTTTCAGAAGACAAAATTTTCAAGTGTGTTCATAAAATTCAGTTTGCTTTGGAACAGACTAAGTTAACATTAAAAGAACTGCAGTCAATTATAGGCTTAGCCTTTTTAAGAAGACTTATAAATTTGACCATTGGAATCAAAAAGCAATTTTACAGAATTCGGATGACTAGTGAAGTTAAGGAGGATCTGAATGTTTGGTCAGATTTTCTTTCCAATTTCAATGGTTCTTCAATGTTTCTCCCCGACAGATGGATAAGTTCAAGTGAATTAAAGTTATATACTGGTGCGTCAGGTGTTGTTGGATATGCTTCAGTTTCTGGTAGTCAGTGGTTTAAAGGAGAATGGAATGGTAGTTGACATTACCAAAACATAGCAGTCTTAGAATTGTACCCCATAGTCCTGGCAGTACAAGTCTGGTCTAAATTTATGAGTAACAAATGCATTATTTTTAACACCGACAACCAGGCACTGGGTCATGTCATTAAAAAGCAAACATCTAAAGATAAGCATATCATGTTTCCTTTGAGAAAACTAGTATTGACATGTTTAAAATATTACATTTATTTCAAAGCAAAGCATTTCACTTAAAAAAAATTACTATGTGATTGTTTTTCTCGTTCCAAGGTAAATCAGTTCGAATTCTGGCGCCATGGGCCTACAGAAATCATGTCAACGTGCCTCCACTTTCAAATTTTCCGAATTAACAAGGCAAATACAGACGCTACTGGATTCCAACCTCGCCAATTCCTCAACCGCCTCGTACTCCCATGCATGGATGATTTCTTAAAATTTTGCACAGAATTAGGACTTTCCGGTGGAGCCTCTTGTGAAACAACATATTTTAGTATAGTACGTCGCATACCTTTTTCCGAGGGACTATGCTGCATCGACCATTACATCTTATCTTTCGGCAATTAGGGGATCCATCTTCATCTTTTTTAATACAGAAATTACTTTTATCAACCCTAGCCCTAACCCAAACTTAAACTTTCACAGGATGTTAGGATACCTATTACCAAAAAGATTCTACATCAAATATGCGATGTTTTACCAGTAACAGTTTCCAATGTATTTGAATCAGCCATGTTTAAAGCAATGATTTTGTTGGCATTTTATGGATTTTTGAGGATCTGAGAAATAACATCTGCCAAGAAAGTCATCAATAAGAATTTACTCCATATTAACCAGATTGTGATGGAATAAGACAAGATTATTATCAAATCTATTACTTATAAACATCACATGGGTAAACCTTTCTTTCTGACGACTAACTCAGCAAGCAACAAAATCTATTGCCCAGTTCAATGCCTCCAAAGTTATAGTAGTTTAAGAGGGACACAAAAAGGGCCACTGATTTCCTATATTCCAGTAACTAGGTGTTAATTCTCCAATATCTTAAAAAACTATTTATCGTTTGCAAATATGGACATAAATAAAATAACTAGTCATTCGCTCCGGATAGGCATGGCATCACATTGTGCAGATGTTGGCATGAGTGACAGTAAAATTAGACTCTTAGGTCGATGGAAGTCAGATGCATTCAAGAATTACATCAGGTTAGTTAACATTTACTAAGAATATCAATAGGCTATTTGTTAATGCCTATTGGATATGGTCTACCGTGCGAGCAACAAATTAAAGAACTTTAAAATAACATTTATTAGTGATTGATAGATGGACATTTAAACAAGTAGGGTTCAGGAACATATGTATATTTTCTAATAACATTGCAACTAAGCGGGACATATGTTTATTCCCGCTAAGTTCAATCAATCGTGACGCTAACTATTTTAAACTCATTTATGTAATTAATGCAAAATCCAATTGTTCAGGAACATATGTATATTTCCTAATAACATTGAAGTGGGACACATGTTTATTCCTACCTACGATAGTGTTTAGCTGTGTAGCTTATTTAAACGTCTGCTAAATATACATAATTTTTTGCATGCATGTATGTATTAGCTTAGGCATATGTGTATCCTCACCTATCATGAGTTATACTTGCAATTTTTTTTTATATAAGGCAAAGGTTTTCAGAGCATATGTCTTTCTCTAGAAAGGTTGGCCTTATTAGATGTATTTGCACTTGGCCACTTACTCAGATTTTTATTACGGGTGTGGGTTTTTCTTTTCTCCTTGGGGTCTGAACTTGATTAATGGTGTTTAATCAAGTACATAGCGGTTTCAGACCACAAGGTATAGGTTGGTTTAAAATTATGTAATCATTTTCATCATTAATTTGAAAATTGATTTTAATTATTAATTAATATTGATTAAAACATTTTTGGGGTAAATAATCAAATATTCATAATTGTATATCAATTTTTAATTAGGTTATGATTACATAACCATTTAATGTGATTTACACTATTTTTTTTTCATTTTATATAATTAAAATTTGGTTAATTAATAAAGTCACAGTGTTGCAGAGTGCAACATAACTTATTGTTTCTGTGTCATGAATGATTATGTATAAGATGGAGGGCTCAGGAGGATATTAAGAACGGTAAATTACATGAACGGAGGAAATGCATTCTAATTGAATATACATGAAAGTATGCTATATTGTAATGTTGGTATTCGAACATTGTCAATTATGGATAAAATATTATCTGAATTCATCACCCATCTCCTTTTCTTCATTTGGAAAGTGTATGTTTAAAAGTCTTAATTTATTTCATAGGACATGCATTTACTTCAATAAAATGCTACTTTGCAAGGGGGGATCTGCATGCTTCCTTTTAAGCTGGGTCAATAAATTATATACATGTAGCTAACAAAAGCTTTAACAGGTCTGTACCATACATGTACCAGGGAGAGTTTATATTTCGTTTTAAAATTTTGTGTATTCGTATTTGCTTCTAGGACACATGCATAATGTTTGTTTATTCAGCTATTTCTTTCCAAAATATTAAAAATATTTTTACATGTGTCTTCCTATATCCTTGATATATTTTTTTGTGTTAATAATAATTCAGAATCAATATTTTTTTTTTCTTATTCTGCATGTTATTTTCATATACTAATATACAGATCAATATTTTTTACATTCAACCTACATATTGATTAACAAAAAACAGAAATGAGAACATGATAAATGAGAGCAAATGAAAAAAAAAATTGTACATTGGAATAAACGGTCATCCAAAGAGATGTTTAGAGTAGAGCTCTGAGAAAACGAAACGAATATTAAATATTTTTGCATTATAATATTAAGACACTCTGTGTTTATGAAAAAAAAATTAAATATTATTAAAATTAAACTAACCGCCATCCATGCACCTTTTATATATTGTTGTTGACTTTCGTGGAACGTGTGACCTGATAACGAATTTCTCAATGGTAAGTGATCTTTTCAAATAAATCATTGTTGGCTTAATATTTTTTTTTTTATTATCACCAGGCACTGTCGACAACCTTATATTTTAATGGACAAATGTCTGATATGTACCGTGTTTGTATATGTTTTACGTACATACCCCCTCTGCAAGGCACTTTGGTTTAAAAAAGGCTGAATGAGATTGAATGAGACTGAAACTGTTACAAGATATCATTGGGACCTCAAAAAGTAATCTTACGATCTAACAGTTCGTGTTTTCGATGTCAAAATAATCAACGAAAAAAA
>PRKT01001255.1:94205-109413 GCA_003671525.1 Saccostrea glomerata | reverse complement strand
GAAAAAATAGTTGGGCTGAGACACCTTCTACTTGTCTTCTCCATGTTCTTAATGCGATTAAATTAATACATATAAACTAAAAAAGTTTTTTCGAAAGAAATAATTATTACAATCAATTTTTCGTACGTAGAACATGGTCTTCCGTATCGAATCAGCTGAGATATATATACTCCGTATGCAGGTGATGAAGGTATATTGCTGCATAAGTAAGGGAAGGTGACGATAGAAAAGTTAAAGTCATCACGTTTATCATATAGCTTGGTTGTTAGATTACCATTAGTGTCTTTTTCAAGTAAGATATCCAAGTATGAAACAGAAGTGTCGAACTCTGTGGTATCTTTTATCTCAAGCTCACCAGGATATATCGTATATCAGATGTTTATGAAAATTATATAAATCGTATATTGATAAAAATTATATATGTTAACCAAATTAAACTAAAAGAATTCAGTATATGACAAAAGCTAAATACTTCATAACATCTCATTGTCATGCAAGATATTTCAACTGTACCAATTGATAATCTACTGTAGAGTCCTCAATATAATGTAGAGTACTCAATATACCCGTGGAATTAATTATCGCGTAATTTCACGAGAAGAACAACACGCAAAATAAAATTACCCGCCTTTATTAATATGGAATTGAAATCTATGTAAAATCTCTTGATCAACCGTCCATTCGCTAAACACTAATCCAGCAGTTTGACGTTGAAAAGCCCGATTGCGATAATAACTACTTACAAAAAATAACGAATCTAGAGTATTTTTTCATACATTTTTTTTTCAAATATTATGTTTATTTATTTTATTTATTCTTTTTTTTTAACATGTTGACCTTATAAAATCGCATACTGTGCTAAAATGTCAAGCATCTTCAATGAATACTTGCTGAGAAAACTGCAACCAAAAATTTGTTACGTACAGACACACAGGCAGCCATACAGACGGACGGACTTCACACACAAAGGTAAATCAGTATATCTCCCTCCCCTTCGTAGCGGTGGTATAATAATTCCTCACTGAAGGAACAGCAAAAGATCATTTCAACAACACCAAAAACAAGTTGAATCGAGTAGGGGTGGGAGTGGTTTTTCTTGTTTATGTGCTTGTCCTATTTCAACTAAAAAGTGCATGTACATGGTAAAACGTGTATATGTTTCAATTAATAAAGCAACTTGCTTCAATAAGATCAGTCTTAATTTTATGTAGGTATTTATTTTTCATGAAAACAAACCCTGCTGCAGTAATTCAGATATATGTGATCAGTTTAAGTTTAAATTCATATGTTTTTGTCCTGGTAAATAAATTAATTAGAAGTATAATCAAACATTGGTGGCAGTGCTATGGGTTTTGTATACGGGTGCATCAATAATTATTTGGATCATTCCTGAATTAGTTGGTTACCATAGCAACTTTTTTTTAAAATTATGAATTTCTATTTTCATGTTAGTGAAATGACAATGTTAATGGGATTTATTTTATTGCAATAGGGCAGTAGATTTTGTATATTATACATATCAATGAAAAGGAACTGTTGGCTGCCATAGCAACCATTTTTAAATAAATCATGAATTACTGTTTTGATATTTAGTGAAATTAATACAATTAAATTCAATTTATTTCATTGAAAAAGAAAAATAATCAAGAATTACTTCAAGCTATCATATTATTTGCTGTATTCTTGTCAGTATCATAAACATTGTGGTAGCAAGCATTATTTTACTTCTACCGTAATTACTCTATATAAAATAAATACCATAAAACTGTCTATTTCAAAGAGAAGAGATTATTACCCTCATCTGAAGACTACTCCCTGGAAAATCAGAGCTACTCCTTGTGACTACTACCTCAAGAATATTTATTAGTAATTTAAACCAATCAAAGTGTCCAGTGGGCGGAGCGTTCAAGGAATCTCGAGTCCGTGACGTCATGCTATTAGCAATGTAATTATGACGTCAAAACATTTCGACATGCGATGTCAAAATTATACTTGAATTCTAGCAAAATAAAGACAACTATAATTATTTTATTTTTCGAAATGTCAGTGAAAAAACTTTTTAAAAAAAATTTAAAAACATATTTTTAGCATAAAGGTCACAGTGAAGGTCACAAGGTCATTGATCTTGGTGTCATTTGAAAGAACTTGATTTGTGAAGTATGCATACAAAATATGAAGTCTCTATCTTTTATCGTTCAAAAGTTATGGTGAAGGTTCAAAAAAGTTATTTTTAGCATATAAGATACAGTCAGGTCACAAGGTCATTGAACTTGGTGTAGTGTAAAAGGGCTTTATTGTTGAAGTATGCATGCCAAATATTAGGTTTCTATCTTTCTTTGTTCAAAAGTTATGGCGAAGGTTAAAGTTTGCCGTCAAAAAAGCTATGTTTAGCGTATAGGCCACAGTCAAGGCACAAGTCATTGACCATGGTGTCTTTTAGGAAGGCTTAATAAGTGTTGTATGTATACCAAGTCTCCATCTTCTATGGTTCAAAAGTTATGGCAAAGGTTAAAGTTTGAAAAAAACCCTCTATTTTTAACATATAGGTCACAGTCAAGGTCACAAGGTCATTGATCTTGGTGTCATTTGAAAGAACTTCATTAGTGGAGTAGGCATAGCAAATATAAAGTCTCTAACGTTCATGGTTCAAAAGTTAAGGCGAAGGTCAAAGTTTGCAGACAAACAGACAAACAGACAGACAGGACAAAAACAATATACGCCTCCGATCTTTCGATCCGGGCGCATAATAATTTAATTGTTTTAGGATACGATGCATACAATGTGTTAAACCGCATGCATATGTTATTATGCCTCTACAGTTTTTTTTCAAATGTAGGAATATCTGGTAAAAAAAAATTAAATCATGTATGATTGTTTCGGTATAATAAAAAAGTTGTGGAATGGAAACTCTGGAAATAAGGAAGTGTTCCAAACTTTTTGGCAACCATAGCAACTTGATTTAAGATATTTGAATGTTTATTTATTTTTTTTAATGTACATACGTGAAATAACAAATATAATAAGTGTTATCTATTGAATTGAAGAAATTAAATCATGCACTGAGAGCACAGATTCTGCATAATGATAACGTCAATAGCTATAGTGATTTCCCCTGACTTTTTGGTTGCTATAATTACGCATTATTTTTTTCTAATTTATGAACTTAAATTTTTTATCATAATATTTTAAAATGATGAGGATTATTAGTGAATTTTGTTTTACTTTTGATTTGTGAAAGCTATAATGTACAAAAAGAAACCAAATGTTGAATCTACAAATTAATACAAATTCTCCGTAGCAGCCATTTCCGTTTTAATTTTTTTTTATTTTTAGAAATAACACTATGCTAGAAATTTTATATTCTGTTGAGTAAGGAATGAACTTTTCAGTGATGGTAGTCGTTTGTAATGGATTGCCGGCGTTTTCTTGCTATTATGCTTAGAAAATGCCAAACATTTGGTATTTCTTCAAATATGTTAATTTTTTTTAAATTCACACTTTTTGACTGAAAGACAACTCTTTCATGACCTACTACTGAACAGTTTTATCAGTTGTGGTAGTTACTCCAACAAATAGTTTATCAGAGTATGCAAAAAAGAATATGTGAAAAACATATGTAATATGTAAAAAAAAAAATGAAATTTATATGAAGATGGTATACTTTCATTACGTTGCTCTGTATTTTTGGGCTGAAAATGGTGGTTTTGATTTCCATGGCAACCAGGACTCAAAATTAAAAAAAATGACCCCCGAAATGTTCTATACATGGTGTTTCTACATTACATGCAAAAAATTAGCCGAATATGTCATGTATTATTCCTGACTTTTTTTTCTAAATTCTTTGATTCTTAGAGAGAATGATTCTTGAAAACTTTAACCTTGGCCGTGGCTCCTGAAATGGTAAGTGCTTGGGGATTACTATTTTACCGGTTTATTTCTCTGGAAAACCAATATTTTGTTTTATCCTTTTACTTGATTCTCAGACTTAGACCTTATTCTGTAAAAGCTTTGATTTTGTGACTTTTCTCAAGTTTATTTGGAGCCAGAAGAGTGATTTGTTACATAATGTTTCATTCTCTTTACATTAAAATAAACATTTGCAACCAATTTTTTAAAAATATTTTCATTAAGTACAGTGTAAAATGTTGTAAATTATCTAAAAATGTCATTTTGAGTTAATCTAGTGAATTCCTTTCCTCGGAGGAGATCTAGATTCATCTTCATGATTTAAAAAATACTATTCATAGCTTCTCGTTATCTTCACAAAGAAACTTATAACTCGGATCGCCTCTCACCATACGTATATTTTTCTTAAGCACAAAGTGCTTTTTATTAATTCTTCTGCACTTGTAATCCAAAAATTAGCGCCAAATATATTTTGTTCTGAGGGTTTGTCCGTCTGTCTGTTTGTGATTTTTTTCTGATTTATCTGTAATGCCTAGGTCACATTTAACCCGATGGTCGGGCAAATAAATTTTTCTTGTTGGCTGAAAGAACATGATCGGCAGACACAGTATCGAGCAGTCACATTATTTCCTGGGAAACCTATGACTTGGATAAATGACAGCATAGATCTATATTCAGGTAGGTGACGTGAGTAATGTTTGCAAGGCAAAGTGGTAGATTCTTATAAAAATGTGAATCAATGTTGAAAATGTGTGCAAAATTTTGTATGGAATTGCATAAAACGACAAATAGTGCAGATCTAAGCAGCAAATAATACTTAAGATTTTTTTTGTATCTTTCGGATTATTTATTTATTTTGTTTCCGTTCAAATTATATATATCAATGCATGCCTCAAAATTTTGATTGTGTTATGTATTCTTAATAGGTTGAATATTCAAGTCAGCTTATCATCGCCCGATCATCGAGCTCTCAGCTACACAGTCCATAAGAGGAGGTAGATATTTCTGTGGAGAATTTCAGTAAGATATTGTGTGATATCATGACACCTTTTTGTAAAGTCACTGACGGTCTTGTACAAACAGATCCGAAAATAAGTAATGATAAACCCTGGTTTAATGACATCTGTAAGTCTAAATATAAAGACTATAAAGAAAGTCTACACATATTTAATACAAAGAAATGTTCTGTGAACAGAAACTCACTTTGTGATAAGAGACGTGATTTTAAAAAAAAACTGCAAAGAAATATAGGCAAATCTATGAAAGAAACCAGGGAAATAACATGGAATATTTAAGAAAGCATAACCCAAGACAATTTTTTAAGTTATTTTAGAATAAGAAAAAACTAGATAATGATATAACAGCAGATCAATTTTTTGAACATTTTAAGAGTGTTTTTGAGAACAAGAACGAATCTAACGTTGCTGACGACAGTGTTAAACACCACTCAGCCTCGTGTTATGTGGAACTAGATACGTTTATATCGGAATAAGAAGTCGAGAAAGCAATTTTGAAAGTCAAATGTAACAAGAGTAACGCAGATGATGGTGTAATTAATGATTTTTTTTATTAAATGTAAAGAAGTTATGATTCCTATTCTATGTAAATTATTTAACAAATTTTTTGATTCTGGTTTGTATCCATATAGCTGGTCAAAGGGATGTATTGTACCAATTTTCAAAAAGGGCGAATTACATGACCCAAATAATTACAGAGGCATAACTTTGGTTAGCTGTCTAGTGAAACTATTTACGTGTATTTTGAATAATAGATTGTTAGAATGGGACCAAAAATATAATATTATTACAGACGCTCAGTTTGGTTTTAAGCCAGGTGCAAGAACAATTGACGCTGTTTTTATTTTACAAAATTTAGTTAACAAGACATTGAGAAACATCAAGAGATTATATTGTTGCTTTGTAGATTATTCAAAAGATTTTGATTTAATTGACAGATCTAAGTTATGGTACAAGATACAAACAGAGGGTATACAAGGAAAAATGTTTTGTATTATTAAGTCGTTATATAAGAATGTTAGAGCCTGTATAGAACGCCAAGGTACATTGACTGACACATTTCGTATATCTGC
This sequence comes from Saccostrea glomerata, assembly GCA_003671525.1. Classification (NCBI taxonomy): domain Eukaryota; kingdom Metazoa; phylum Mollusca; class Bivalvia; order Ostreida; family Ostreidae; genus Saccostrea; species Saccostrea glomerata. The sequence continues at coordinate 103,418 of PRKT01001255.1, read as the reverse complement.
GGCTGTTCTGCAGGGGGAAATATTATCGCCTGTATTATTTTCCATGTATCTAAATGATTTTGAACGACATTTATTGAAAATAATTGTGCTTCAGTTGAACTTCAAATGATTAATTTGATTCTAATAATGTATGCAGATGATACAGTTTTAATAGCGGAATCAGTTGAAAGTTTACAAGAAATGTTAAACACTCTGTATAGCTAAACAAAAGAATGGAATTTCACGGTAATTGTTCAAAAAACAAAAATTGTAGTTTTTAGAAATGGAAAGTATGTAAGAGATGAAGAAAAATGAGCATATAATGGTAAAAATGTGGAAGTTGTAAATCAATTCAATTATTTAGGATTATTATTTAACTACAATGGTAAATTCTTATCTACACAGAAGCACTGTGCAACACAAGGTAACAAGGCATTGTTTAGTATTTATAGTAAGATGAAAGATTTAAATTTCAATGTTGAGACTCAGATCAATGTTTTTGATACTTATGTTAAAAGTTATGCTATGGAGCTGAAATTTGGGGTTTTCATAAAGGACCAGATGTTGAAAGAGTACATATTAATTTTTGTAAAAGAATACTTGGTGTAAGAAAAAATACGTGTAATAGTGCTGTTTATTATGAGTTAGGTAAAATACCACTAGAAATATACAGAAAGCGCAGAATATTAAAATATTGGTTAAAATTAAGTAAAGGAATAATTGTATTTTGAGTGCATGTGATCAAGATATGGTAGAGAAAAAAAAATCTCTGGGTTATGAGTATAAAGAATGAAATGTGCACTCTAGGTTTAGCTGACTTGTTTCATAGTAATCAAAAAGACAGCATTTTATTAGACATAACATACAATAGATTGTGTGACGTTTTTAAACAGAAGGCTATATCTGATATGTAAATCACCAAAATGTATGTTATATAAGCATTTAGTTGATTATTTTTGTTTACAAGGTTATTTAAAGAAACCCATCCATGTAAAATATAGAAAAGAAATTTCATGTCTAAGACTTTCAGTACATAATTTAAAGATTGAAACTGGAAGATACGAGAACTAAATAAGGAGTGATAGGAAATGTGTTCTGTGTAATTTAAATGATATTGAAGATGAATTTCATTTTTTATTCATTTGTCCAGTTTTGCACGATTTAAGAAACAAGTTCATCAAACATTACAACTCCCGAAGACCAAGTGTCTTCAAGTAAATACAATTGTTCTGTAGTACAAATTCCAATGATGTAAGTCAGTTAGGGAAATATATATATCATGCTAATAAATTACGAATGGAATGTTTAAATCAATTAGCTATATAATAAAATGTATGTTTTACTAGTTGGTAAGTTTATAACATGTTATTGTACTATTATGTAATTGATAAATACAATGTTGTACTTATGATGCTTATGGGATGTACGTCCCACGGAATAAAGAACTGAACTGAACTGTCTTGAGCTACAGTTTGATTTTAACCGTCGGCCGAAATTTTAAACATCCTTATTGTCCAACGACGGACAACCGACTGCCGATGGTCGGACGATGATCGAAGGTTGGTCGACGGATAACTTCAGTTGACGAAATCGGCCACCGACGCATAAAAAATTATAATTTTGACCGATGGACACAACATTGGTCGGCAGACATAAAAAGAGGTCGAAATCGGCCAAGACAATCCGAAGAATCCCATTTTTGCTTCAAAACCCGTCCGGCGCTGGTCGTTTTGGAAATGTAACTGGGGTTTTAGCGGGTAAATATATTAGCTTTGACTAATATGAAAGGACCTTTCCATGGGTTTACATACTTTCTTTTGATATTTTGACCCTAATTTTGGGATTTGAGCCTAGGTCATTTGAGCTATGGCTGTGATATTTCACCGGTGTATTCCATGTGTAAGAACTTTTTCTTTCGTGCAAGTATGTAGACAAGTGCAAATATAATATTTCCAATTTTATCAGAACGTAATTTTTATTATGTTTTGGAGCTGAGGCTGACGTCATTACTCGTCACGCTGCAGCCAGATCTACATCTCGAAGTGAACCGCAGACCTTAGCATTTTGTATTTTTGAAACAATACTACAGTATCCAGGTGTGTATTATGTATTTTTGCTAATTGTTACCTAGTGTGGATTTATGTAAATCATTATAATTATGCATGTCTTAGAATTTCTTGATTTGTACATGAGTTGTGTATTCGGTGAACTTATTTCCCGCCAGACGCTACATGTGCGCTAGTTTAGGAGATCATGCAGATCGATAGAATTTATAGAATTATTAAGTAGGTAATAATGTGATATGCTTCTTGATCATACTTATGCATAATAATGAGGTTTTTTCAACTTTATTTCTCACTTTAGTGTAATAAACGTGACCTTGTGAAATTCGTATGTAGTATTCCGGAATTACGGATTCCTAAGTTCGGAACTAGGTCTAGGTTTTACTTTTACTTTTAGTAGGCGATATGTGATTCCTGTTTGTTTGTTTGTTTACCGATTAATTGTTTTCATTTGTATGCATTTAATAGTGATTCAAGGTAAATTGAACATGGAGAATAGATTGTATGTATAAGATTTCATGATGTAGCAAATGTTCAATGACTTCTATACATTTTAATGTCATTTCTGTTCATAATGATAAGGGAATAACTTATCTTTGTTAACTTTGACTTGTGACCCTGACATATGATATATCAGGTTGATGGTAAAGATGTTGACGCATAAGTCTATTACTTTTCTTGGCTGATTCACGTACATGTAGAAGTCTGTTATTTGGTAACGGCTATGTACATTATTATTTAATAAGAGCCAAGCTAGGTATAAGGGCAGTTGTTTTTTTTATAGAAGTCAATATCTGTGTCATATTAAGTTGACCAGTTTAATCATATTAGTGTTTACAATTTATTGTGAGCACGTATTAGTACAATGTGTTATATTTAGTGTAGGTCTCACTATATACGTTTGTATGTGACTTTAGTATTAAGTAGTTTGATAGTTATATAGATGAACTACTAAGTTTATTAAAGATAACATGAACCATCATTCAGTATATACACTTTGAACATACTTTATAACTGTACTTTATATTATTGCACTTTGTTCTTTGCATATATCACTGCTGCCTTTTGGTTTTACTGAATTACTAAATAAATTAGTGAACCTAAACAAAGTCTTGTCGCTTGGCTTCAAATGGCGTCGCCTGTAGGATACCAGACGGTTGGATACCTCATGGTATGATTGCTCATGATTGTATACCAAGGACTCCAGAGGCAGTACTGATTGTGCGTTACACCGACCATTTTGACATTTTTACTTTGAACTTAAAGTTTGACTAATATTTAAAGAAATTTTCAAAATTTTAATCTGAGCCATATATAGCTATTAAGAGATAGGTCGAGTGTCATCATACTCCCATAGCTTATTTTTGACAAGACATTCTATTGAGTACCAGCCGCAATGACCTTTGACCTTTAACTTAACTAGATTTGACCAACCTTTCAAAAAAGTTAACTTTTGCCGTATCTCCTGGATATTTAGTGCTTGGGGTTTACTATTTTATAATTACCGGTTTATTTCTTCTTGTTAGAGCTTTTCTTGAATACCGACATTTTACTTGGACCACAGACTTTGGCCTTCTTTTGAAAAACGTTGGTCAGAAGTTTCGAATGGCTGATTCCGCGACATTTATTTTTTGCCTGTGTAATCTTTGTGAAATTCTTTTGGGCATCATTAACATCAGTATTATTGACTCCTTGACCTTGTCCAGTTTGACCTACTTTTGAAAATCTCTAGCTTTGGTAATAATTATTGATCTGTTGCCGCTTTTATGTTTTTTGTTCCTCGAAGGTGTGCTCATTGTGAGGAACTTTTCTTTTGGTACGAAGAATAATGTTTTCTTGACCTACAACATTCATCATAAGCTGCATTACGAGAGCATTATGTTTCACAAACACATCTTGAATTTTTATCCTTAGCTCCTCAAACTTTTAATATTCATATAACTACAAAAATCCACGCCGTAGTATATATATATTTTTTTGATATATATAAACCAATAATGTCAGATCGCATAAAATAGAATGAATTGTTTGAACGCACATATCGATGTTTAGTTGTGTCATTACTTAAACATTGAATCTTTTTTAAAGATGTAGTCTCATAATTGCAAAGTTATTTGCAAACATATTGATTAATGTTAGCTCGCTAAGTTCAATTTGCAGAGACAGTTGCAGATAAAAGATAACATCTTTCAAAAATAATAAATCAATGCTTATTTTCTTTTTTTCTAACTCCTTGTCTTGTTTTGCAAATTTGATTTCTTTAAAGTACTTGAATTATCTCTGACCTAAATAACAATAAATCTAAATGATTCAAATTTTGATTTTCGTTTATGACATTGCTCTTGCACGGTATTTAACCTTTGTGACGCCAGGATAAAACGCATATTACACATATTAACCTTTTCAACCCCGATCTGTGTTATGGCCTTTTAAAATTAAAAACAAATTAGAGTACCGATATAAGTCTGCTATAACGTATTTTGTGGATTGTGGAAATATCTATCTTTTTCTTTTTTTAAATTATTACATTGTACCTGTAGCAATAAAAGATATTGATCTTCAGAAAATGTGTTTTTCTTTTACTTTCATAATCTCACACTCTCATAATCTAGTATCATTGAGGATCTAGTATCATTGCGTTTCTTGCAACACCTAAAATTCAAGCAAAATAAACATATTTATGGTATGATTAGATTTGTTGAAAGAAATATTCAGTACATCTCACTTCAACTATTTAGTTTATTTTCTCCATGATATTAAAAAATAACAAAAATTTCAATTTAAGCGGTTTTTATTAGATTAATGGATAATAAATGCTCATACATTCAAAATACTGCATGGATAGAAAAAGATGTGGATATGTTTTTGGAGAAGCATAATTCTAGATGTATTGTACTACAAAACAAATATTAATATACCTATGCTTTTTTATAAGCATCTTAATATCTTTAATACAATAAAACTTGTGTTATCCGACATGTGCGGGGAACAGATTACAAATGTATATGACGGAATAAAGAAGGTGTAGTATTGCAGCGTGTAAAGATCATTGAGATAAGTATAAAAGAGAAATAGAATTAAATGGCTGAAATCACAGTTAAAAAGTATTGCACTTGTGTCGGATAAAACAGGTTCCACTGTAATAGGTTTATTATCCGTCCAAACATCTTCATTTATCAGTGTTTGTGAATAGAAATATTTCTACTTTCAAATTTATTACAACACATATGAAGTACATCTTTTACTGAATGCATTTAGTATCACTTTACAGAATAGTTCAATCCCCTCTACCTTTACCGAAAACATATTTGTTTAAATATTTGTTACTTGATGTTAAATATTTCCAAAAAAGAACTCAAAGATAAAAATTAATGTAAAATCTTCTTTTGAGGGACCGGTCACGGTAGCCTAGTGGTAGAGCGTTCGCTTCGTGATCGGGAGGCCCGGGTTCGATTCTCGATCGCGGCGCCGCGTCATACCTAAGACGTAAACAAAGGTAGTGACTGTTCCTTCGCCAAGCGCTCGGCACTAGAAGTGAAAGTCACGGGTCTTTCGGATATGACCTTAAAAACGTAGGTCCTGTGTCACGGTAGGCGTTGGCACGAAAAAGAACCCTCACTGCTCAATGGCCCTGAGTGCCGAGTATAGGTCTAAATTTGAAGCCCTTCACCGGCATCGTTGACGTCTCCATATGAGTGAAAAATTCTCAAGAGGGACGTTAAACAATATACAATCAATCAATCAATTAATCTTTTGAGGGTTTGCATAATCCATATATGACCATATATGATCTTTCATCTGTTAAGAAAAATCAATAAATACTTCACATATACATGTATAATAGTATATGTTTTCTATTAAAATAAAACATTTATTACTGAATTTGTCATTAGGATTTAATGAGGTTGACCTAGTTACGTTTGACCATCATTAACGTCCTCTTTAATGGTATTCCACGTACTGTAGGGGCCTACGGAGCGTTAAGGAAGGCTCTGTTACAGCGGATAAACCACCAGTCTCCTCTGTAGTCAGCAGCACAGTTATTATCACTCCACTTGTCATTGTCTCAGTCTGGGGTACTGAAGTACATCCCAGACGGATCATTGCTTCTCAAGCTGTCTCCTGGAATAAAATATTATAACAATATAAAAAGACACAACAGTCATCTCCAGTTAATCTGTCGTTATCTCTGTCAGGGGTGGAGACAGATCTGGCTCAACTTGGATATATGGATAAGTAGTCCCGGTAAAAATATTTTCATACGCCAAATTTGAATTAATGCGCCTTGCTTTATAATCGGATTCATGCGCCAAATTCGAATTAATGCGCGTTGTTGGATAATAAAAAGGAAATTAGAAGAAGTTTTCCAGCAGTTGACACGTCGACGGGTTGACGGGTCGACTAGTTGACAGGTCGACGGGTTGACAAGTCGACTAGTAGACAGGTCGACGGGTTGACTGGTTGACGGGTAGACAGGTCGACGGGTTGAGAGGTCGACTGGTTGACAGGTCGACGGGTAGACAGGTCGACGGCTGGACAGGTCGACGGGTAGACGGGTCGGCGGGTTGACAGGTAGACGGCCTGAAAGGTGGACCGGAAGACAGGTGGACGGGTTGACAGGTCGACGGGTAGACAGGTCGACTGGCTGACCCCTAGGTTGGATAGAGGAATAGCCTTAATCTTTCATGTTCGATAACTAACCCTAATCTCTCAGGTGGGTTTTGGAACTAACCCTAATCTCTCAGGTGGGTTCTGGAACTAACCCTAATCTCTCAGGTGGGTTCTAGGTCTGGAACTAACCCTAGTCTCTCAGGTGGATTCGAGAACTAACCTTAATCTCTCAAGAGGGTTCGAAACTAACCCTAATCTCTCAGGGGGTTCTAGTACTAAACCTAATCTCTCAGCCTGGTTTGAATACTAACCCTTATCTCTCAAGTGGATTTGAAAACCAACCCTTATATCTCAGATGGGTTTGAAAATTAATCAGAGGTGTCAACTGTCGACCTGTCGACCTTTGTGAAGACATTTTAGGTTAACCAATAAGAGGTGTCAACTGTCGACCTGTCGACCTTTGTGGTGACACTGTTGATTAGTAAGAGGTGTCAACTGTCGACCTGTCGACCCTTTTAATGTCAATGTAGGTTTAATTAAGCATTGAATTCATATCTTTGGCTGTCTTCGGTCCTATAACACACCTGGCCGTGCCGACAAATTGAATACCGCGCGTTAGCGCGGTATGATAAATTTGTCGGCAAGGCCAGGTGTGTTATAGGACCGAAGACAGCCAAAAATATGAATTCAATGCTTATATTTACATTCTCTAATTTTCCCTCTTCATAATTGCTTTTTTCGTTAACATTTAATGTGTATTTAGCGACCTTCAAAACTATCTTGGTTAATAGACGTAAGAGCCGTTTGTGACGTCAGATGACGTTATGTGACGTTGCAAAGTTAAATTACGCAATCAAACAATGCGATAAAAAAAGTGACAAATTAATTCTTAACGCACATTACGTTAATTTTTCAGGGCTGTAGTTTTTCATTAAATTGAAATAAAACATTTTACATTTTGGTGTTTCTAGAGTATTGAAAATGCATATAATTCCTACTGTGTATTCTAACGCGCGGTGACAAGGTTTCGCGTGTGTTATAGAAATTTGAACGTCGTGTATTTCTAATAAATTTGATAAGGAAAATTGCACTGAATGTAAATATTGTGGAATCGTCAAACATTTTTTTGTAAAGGGGACTTCTTATGGACTATTTTTGAAAGGATTTAATTGAAGTATAAGGCAAATTATTCCCACTATATTAGTGGCTTGGTCAAAAAAGGGATAAGTCTAATAATACTGGTGATGTCTTTATTGATGGTAACATAAACGTAAGAACTGTAAAAACAAATACAAAATTTATCAGCAAATAACTCGCGGTGTTAATATCCGCTATATTCATGGTGATAATAAATCAGCGAATTCAAGAAACAGTGAATAACAGAATGCAGAAAAGTCATTTATAGTCAAGGATTTTTTATAACTGCACCTGATTTAATTAATCGTCATTATTTATTAAGTCTATTTTGTATTAAACTACCTTGCTGTTCCTGAAATAAAGACATAACGCTGATAAATGTCGTTAACATGTAGCTATGGTATGGATTAAACGGATGAAGAAATAAACTGACCTTCACTGACAATACTGCAGCTGTCAATTCCATGCGAGGTATCGTTACAACCTTTAGAGGTGCTACCATTGCCTTTGCGATAACTAAAGCACAATGTACCTTCGTTCTCTTTACAACTCCAAGGTAAGAACACTGTCCATAGCCATTTGTGCTTGCGTCCGAGAAATGATGCAGCTCAAAGGTTATCGGTTTGCCAAAACCACTTGGTATGAGGCATCTTGGGATTTTGATGAGATCAAGGTTCTGTAGATCTTTGATCCAAGCTTCCCATTCAAGTAGTCTGTCTGCGGGTAGAGGGTCAGTCCATCCTATGTTACCTTGACACATCTCCTGCAGTATCCGTTTCCCAGTCAGAGTGAAAGGGGAGAGAAATCCCAATGGGTCGAATATTGATGCTACAATGGATAGCATACTGCGCCTAGTAGGAGATGCATTCTGGTCGACGGCTTTGAAGCAAAATTCATCCTCTTCAATGTTCCACTTTATACCAAGTGCTTGTTCCATAGGTAATTGTTCATGTGAAAGGTCTAAATCTTTAACATCTGCCGCTCTCTCTGATCCAGCAACAGAATTTATTACGTTCTTGTTGTTGGAAATAAATTTGTGTAGACGCAATCCACCATTGGCACACAGAATCTGTGCGTCTTGTATCAACTTGATAGCTTCTTCTTCCGTCTCAACACTGGTGAGTCCGTCATCCACATAGAAATTATTCTGCACAAAGAATGATGCAGCTTGAAGTTGCTCTTCTTGGCTTTTGGCTAAGAACTTGAGTCCATAATTAGCACATCCTGGGGAGGAAGCCGCTCCAAACAGGTGTACTCTCATACGATATTCCTTGGGTTCTGCATCCAAGTTTCCATCCTCCCACCATAGGAATCGTAAGAAGTCTCGGTCTGCTTCATGTACAACAAACTGGTGGAACATCTTCTCCACATCACACATGACAGCCACAGGGTGTTGTCTGAATCTGCATAGAACCCCAGTCAA
>PRKT01001255.1:58317-90274 GCA_003671525.1 Saccostrea glomerata | reverse complement strand
ATTTAACGAAGCCTCTTTGAATCTTGCTGAACAGTCAAAAACTACTCTAAGCTTTCCAGGTTTTTTCGGGTGATAAACACCATGATGTGGGATATACCATGTATTTCCACTGACACCATCTGACGATACTGGTTCGGCGTCTCCTCTTTCCAATACTTCTCTCATGAAAGTCTTGTTATGTTCTTGATATGTCTGGTCTCTTTTAAGTTTTCGTTTCAGATGATTTAAGCGGATCAATGCAAGTGACTTGTTGTTGGGCAGGGAGGGTCGCTCCTTGAATGGCAGAGGCATTTCCAAATGCTTTTCCTCATGCTGCTGTATGTTTTCTTTCATGAAGTTAATGAAGGCGATGTCATCTTGAGATATCTTTATATCTTCATTCTTGTCATGAGCAAAGTCTTTCTCCAAAGTTTTTATGACATCCCTGGGTGTACAGCTATGCAGCTCCTTCACTGAAGTTCTGTGACAAACAACAGTAACGTCCCAGTCTTTGTGATCTGTGTATCCAACCACGCTCCAACCAAGCAGTGTCTGGATGCCATATGGCTGGTTCTCGTTTCCTGTTAGAATTCTTTTTGGTACAAGAGCTTGAGGACAATTGTATCCAATCAAGAGTCCAACTTCGCATAACTGAAGAGGTGGTAGTTCGTTGCTAAGCTCCTTCAGGTGTGTCCAGCACATTACGGTTTTCCTTTCAGGTACTGTAAACAAACTTTTATTCGCGTGCGAGAAATCTTCGGTAGACTTGAACCCTCTCACTCTCAGGTTCTCTATACGGAAACTGTTAATGATAGTGTGTTGTGAGGTCATGGTAGACAAGCTGAGACGCGTTGGTTGTCTATTCACATGCAAGGCAGCAGCCGTTTCGTCTAGCACAAAGGTAGTGTCACTTTGTGTGTCTAAGAGAGCATATGTCAATATCTCGTGCGAGGGATTCTCCTGAACAGAAAGCCACACTGGAACGATCATGGAGGTGCTGTGACCATATCCTCTGCTCACACGAAAGGAACTGGGTTCCTTGACCTCTAACTGTTGCTTTCCTGTTGGTGATTCATCTTCATGCATGCAGGTTGGGTGTTTTCCCTTGCGGATACCACACGTATGCTTCTTCTTGCAGTCCTTGTTTCTGTGGCCCTTGTGTAGACATCCAAAGCACAGGTTTTTCTTACGCACTACCACTCGTTTATCCTCAATAGACAAGTCAATAAATTTCTCACACTTGAACAAGGGATGTCCTTCTTTCTCACAATAATCACATAAGTTGGGTCTCATGTCAGTTCCCGTTGCATTGTGCTGATGAGTTGAAGTTGTTGCGAGGACATTTGCTTTGCGACTTGAGTTTTTGTGCTCTCTGGCAGGTTTAGTGTCAGTGTCCTTGAGCGCATAGATTGACGAGACTGGATTACAAGCAATGCGAGCCTCCTTTACGACGAAGTCCACAAACTTGGAGAATAATGGATATTCACCAGTAAAGTCAATAGTTTCTTGAACTTGACGATTCCAACGCAGTGCAGCCCAATAAGGAAGTTTGCTTAATAGTTTCTGATTTTCAGAGCAGTCGTCCAAAATTTTAAGGCTTGGAACCTGAGGCGTTGCATCTCGACAGGCTAGTAGGAAGTCTCCAAAATCTCTGAGAGCCTTTGAATTCCCTTCTGTGATTTTGGGCCAATTCTCTAGTCTCTTCCTAAATGCCTTCTGCATAACAAATGGGTGTCCGTATCTGTCCTGCAGGACTTGTCTGGCGTTTTCATATGCAGAGCTGCTTCCACTGTAGAAGAATCCATCTATGGCCTGTAGTGCTTCACCCGCCACGTATCTCTTCAAATAGAATAGTCTCTCTTGCTCAGGAATGCCTTTACGTTCTATCAATGCATGAAAGGCCGTCTTCAATTCTACGAATCTAAGTGGATCTCCTGTGAACACTGACGGCTCAGGTATAGGTAGTCTATTTAGGTTCACTGAGTCCGCAAACACCTTTGCTAAGATACTTGTAGAATCATCGTTTGTGGTGCTGTTCGAGTTGTCTGTAGCGTTGTTAGAAGGTGGGTTGAACGGAGTATAAGTAGACCTCCCAGTGTGTGTAACAATAGGACGAGTAGTAGACGTGACGACTGGTGTAATTGTAGGGTGGCTAACAATAGTCGGAACAGCCGGGGGGTCAGTTGGACGGCTTCTAAAGGAAGTGTCATGTTCAGTTTGACGTCTGCTTGTGGCTGCAGCAATGTTCACATCCCCCTGCATCAAATCCGATTAGGCCTTGAGTCTTGCTTCTGCCATTGCAACTGATTTCTCTGCTTGAAATTTTCTCACTTCCCGCTGCTGAGTTTCTAGTAGTTTTCGTTGTTGCTCTTGCAGTGCTTCAAACTTTGTTTGCTGTTCCTCTTCTTTATCGACTCCAGTTCTACCCTTTTGGTTGCTACATCTGCGAGGGCATCCACGAACTTTGAGGACAGTTGTGATTTTATCGAATCACTCTCCGAGACACTAGACCAACTTAAGTCACTAAACACAGACCTAGCATACTCATTATGCTTTAAACCTTTACGACTGTCTATGGTGTCTTCAAATACTGAGATTTTTTCATTGATGAGATGAGTCATGTCTTTAGAAATAGCAACACAAGCGTCCACTTTCCGAACTACACTTTGGTGTGGTGCACTACATGAATTACGCAAATGTTCAAAAGCCTCTATGACCTCTCTTTCCAGCTTCAATATTTCGTCTAACATGTTTCCAAGATCTTCTTCACTGGACTCTATTTTCACATTTTGTCTACACTCTCTGACCTTGAACTTCCATCGATCGAAGCACAATTCAATCCTCTTTTCACGTCTCTTAGACTCCTGGTCCATGTAATCTAACATTCGGTCGGTGGGTTTATGTACCCGTTCAGACTTCCTCTGTCCCACATGTAAAGTGTCTTTGTTCGTCGTTTGTTGTGTCTCAATATTCACTGGTTCGTTGTTTTCGTTATTCATCGTTGTATCATAGTTTTCGTTGGATGTTGTACCATTAGCTGTATCCGTTACATCAGGCGTTGTACCATCCGGGGTCGTTTTGTCATCAACCTTTGACATCTTGATGAGACTGAAGTCAAGTTCTTACTATTAGTGGCTTGGATAAAAAAGGGATAAGTCTAATAATACTGGTGATGTCTTTATTGATGGTAACATCAACGTAAGAACTGTTAAAACAAATACAAAATTTATCAGTAATTAATACATAACAAGAAAATCTAAAATTACATAAAGTACACAAACATGCACTAAGATGACCCTTTGGTATACATACACATGTAGACTAGAGTTCATATTCAATAATATCAGCTAATTGACTAGTAATATGTAATATGAATAATATCTATACGTTTAATTTAATTCACTTCTTATTACCAGTGACAATCAGGAAATACAACTGTGCTACTTCACTTAAAACATGTAAACAAACTTGGCGCCTTGCCTTACATTACCGTACAAAGGGCAATAACTCTAAGTTGATAATCACACAAAATTCCATGTGCACAACAAATAATCTCACAACCGATAATTTACATAATAAATCAGTTCTATTTAATCGTTAAATTGGTATGATATATAAAATACAAACTGCAATGGGACTAATAATTATCAATCAAAATTTCACTACACGTGGGTCAAAATGGCGCCATGTATAAAACCACACTAGCCATGCTTGTACAAAAATGCTCTACATACAGAGTAATCGTTATATCTATATAAATCAGAAACATTAACTCACACGATCAGGGACTTTAAACGTTACTATGAGCATATGAATACATAATTGCTAATTACCTTGTTCTCCTGACCAAGTCGCTACGTTTTAACTATCGTTCTGCGTTAACGTTAGGATGTACAAAGATGCTGGGCGGAAATTACGTAATATACAAATAGTAGCCGGACCCAAATATAAGAAGATTGCCTATCCGGAATTATTTACCAAACATTGTTACACATTTGATTCACAAAAAAAATATTGTAAATAAAATAGACTCCAATAAAATTATAGTAAAATAAAAATTATGACATTTACACACTATCTACTATAAAAGGAACTATTTCTTATCAAATTTTAAATTTGAAAGATGTTAATCGGTTTTATGGAACTACTTATCCGTATACCCTAGTTGAACCACACTACCAATAACCTGTGGTTAACGTAGAGGCACCTGTCAAACTAAACAAAAGGAATCACAGACATAATGGATATATATATATATTCGATTTAATTGTCATCAATAATACTGAGGAACTTCTTAGATAGACAACTTCAGTTGCTGGAAAGAGCGGAAATATTTATATAGTTCAGTCCTAGAATCCCCGGTGTCTATCAGACTGGTAGCTGCAGAATTATAGAAATTTAATATCAGGGATAATAATAATTAATGACATGTATTAATTTCCATCCCATTATTCGTAATACTGCAGTACGTCTGAGATGCACAATTTAAGGTGTAGTTTCCTGTAAAGAGAGATAAAACAAGCAAATTCAAGGAATTGTGGTACCCCGCTTTCGATGTCTTTGTGGGTGAGATGTCAATTTTACTATATATTGTGTGAATATTAACACCCTATCATATGTCATTTATTTAGAAATCATCACTGAACTCCAAGGTCAAGGTCAAAGGGTTAAAGTTCTTGGTAACAAATCAAACAAACAAAACGCCTTATCACAAGAAATATACATGTGAAGTATTAAAGTCTTCTCACAAGGATACATATGTGAAAAATGAAAGTCCTAGCCCTTAGCATTCAAAAGTAGTTATGGTCAAGCTTAAAGTTTTTTCATAAGACTTAGTACAAAAAATATCCAAGGTCAAAAGGTCAAGGTTGTTGATCTCAAATGAAAGGTCTTGCAACAAAGAATACATCTGTGAAATATGAAAGTCCTAGTATCTACTGTCCAAAAGTTGTGGCCAAGTTAGTTTTTGAAAAGTAGATCAAATTTCAAGGTCAAGGTCAAAGGGTCAAAGTTCCGTATATCCAATGAAAGGTCTTTTCACAAGAATTACATATATAAAGTATGAAAGCCCTACCCTTACCGTTCAAAAGTTATGGTCAAGGTTAAAGTTTTTTCATAAGTACGGAAATCTCCAAGGTCAAGATCAAAGGTCAAAGTAGTTGATATTTTATAAAAGGACTAGTCACAAGAAATATATATGTGAAATATGAAAGTCCTAATATCTACCGTTCAGAAGTTATGGCCAAAGTAAAATTTTGGAATTTTTGTGTAAAAGTAGGTCAAACTCCAAAGTCAAGGTCAAAGATCAAATTCGGTGGTACCCAAAGAAACGCCTTATCACAAGAAATATACATGTGAAGTATTAAAGTCATAGCTCCACTAAATCAAAAGTTATAGGCAGGGATAAAGTTTTGTGACGGACTCACAGACAGACAGACGAATGAGATTTAATGTCCCCTCGCTTTCGCGAAAGCGGGGCCGGGGACATAAAATGCAAGTTAACAAAACACTGCGCAATCCACATAGCATCCTTTTTAGTGTAACAATAAACCACAGGCGTGGTACACCTCTAAAGCACTTTTTTATTAATATATGTCCGAGACCGCGCCTTTAAAAATGTATGAAATGTATTACGGAGTAATTCATTCATAATTATAACAATATAAGATATGATGAATACCTGTAAATGTTTCAAAATATTATATTTTCATTAAAAAGGTATTGTAAATTGTAAAATTTGAAACGCGTTGAGGTGTTTGTTTGTTGTTGTTTCCGATTAAATAGTTGTCTTTGAAAAAAAAAAAAACATCAAATTTTTCTGAAGATGTCAACATTATAGATCAATTATACTCAAGCTTCTTTTTCCGCAGTAGTTATAATGTGATTTATCAAAAATCATCAGGAAACCCCTGCTGAACAACAATGGTTGAACGAATGTAATTACCAGTTTTGTTTGTTAAAAGTATTTTAACGTTATTTTCCCATGTATTTAAATTATATGATTTTTTCTTTGTATTTAAAATATATACTGTAAAATCACATATTTTCGTGGGGTCAAATTTTCGTCGTTTGGGAAAAAGCTCTTGCTTTGTGGGGATTTGATTTTGTAGAAAAAGAATTGCTGAGTAATTATGTATGTAACAATTTAAATTTCGTGGTGGACATAAATTCCTGGGTGTCTTAATACCTTGAAAACAACGAAAATTAAACTCTCACCAAAATTTGTGATTACACAGTAATTTGAAATTTTAACTACTTGACAATGTTTGCTAAATTCGTGAATTGTACATGCCAATCATATTCTGAAATATACTAGTGGAGAAAAGAAACTGTGCATAACAAAATTTAGTATTTTTTTTTTAATATTTATTGCTGATTTAGTTCAATGTAAACAATTGATAAAGGTGATGTTTTTTATTAATATCGGATGGAACCGGACTCTGATGCACGGGCTTTTCATGATTAGTGAGCACGAACTGTTTATTGACGTGTTCGTCTACACAAGTTTAACTGGCCAACCGTATAAGGTTTATTTGGAATCTATTCGATACGAAAACACTTTAGTTTAGACCAAATTTACCCTTTTGTCATGCCACGACTCAGCGAAAACCAACGTCATATTGCTATTGGGATGCTTCAGGCTGGAGTTTACGGTAGCTCAGCCAATAGAGCGCTTGCTCCGTGATCGAGAGGTCGTGCGTTTGTATCTTGGCCGAGACTGACCTAGTCGATAAAATGGGTAGCAACTGTTACTTCGCCATGCGCTCGGCACTTTGAAGTGAACGTTGCGGGTCCTTCGGATGAGACCATAAAAATCAGATCCCTCACTGCTCAATGGCCGAGTAAAGGTCCAAATTTGAAGCCCTTCACCGGTATACGGTGACGTCTCCATATGAGTGAAAAATTTTCGAGAGGGACGTTAAACAATATACGATCAATCAATCAATCTAGCTGGAATGGTAAACATCAAGGTTGCAAGATGCTTTTGAATTCATCGTAACACCATCCAATCATTATGGACATGTTTTCAACAATCTGGTAACATTCGGGATCGACCAGGTTCTGGGCGTCCTCGCGTGACGTTGCATCGACAGGACAACCTCATTAGACTCGTGCACCTGAGAAATCGGTTCCAGACAGCAAGTTTGACTGCTCGAAGCATTCCTGGACTTAGACCAATCAGTCAAAGAACTGTGCACAGTCGTCTGCGCGACCACAACATCAGACCAGGACTTCCTGCTGTTCGCCCAATACTGTTTCAACATCATCATATCGCTAGACTAGCGTGGTGCAGACAACATCTGCAATCCACGCTATAGGACTGGGCCAATATTCTGTTCACGGACGAGTCTAAATTTCATTTGGATAGCAGTGACGGCCGTTGAAGAGTGTTTCGTCGCATTGGGGAGCGGCACCGGGACGCTTGTGTTGTGCAAAGGCAACAATTCGGTGGAGGCAGCGTTATGGTGTGGGGTGGAATCACAGAACGTGGAAAGACACCTCTTCAAATCGTCAATGGAAATCTCTCCGTAGTGCGCTATGGAGACGAAATTTTTAGTGCCATGTGATACCCTTCATACAGGGACAGCAAAATCACATTACCTTACAGCACGACAACGCAAGACCACACGTTGCACGCGTAGTGAGAGACGTTTTCGTTCAACAGCATGCCGATGTCTTGCCTTGGCCAGCTGTTTCCCCCGATTTCTCACCGATCGAGCACGTTTGGGATGAAATGGAACGACGTCTACGACGTTTGCTGAATCAGCCAGTGACGCTGGCTGATTTAGGCCAGGCCTTAACCACCGTCTGGAACAACATACCCCAAGCAGATCTGAACATTTGAGTGTCATCAATGAGGCGCCGCTGTCAAGCATGCGTTAATGCAAATGGTAGTCACACACGTTATTGACTTTGTTAAGTCAAGTTTGAAAACCAGTGTCTTTCTAGTTTTCATAAATTGACGTTGTTTGACGTTAACTTTAATGAATTATGAAATGTTGTTATGAATGTATTTGTTAATAGAATTACAAGAAATAAAAATTTGGTCATTGTTATTTTTATTACGCAGTACAGTTAAGGTTCGCAATGGAAATATCGAATAAATTTTGTATATAAAAATGTATTCGTAATCGGGATGGCGATTATTTTTAGTACATTATTTATATCGGATAACTGTAATTATGATTAATAACTACATATCGAAAACGGTTATAGTTTATATTTAGACTAGTCACGTGATGCGGCAGTCACGCGATTTTAGCACATTGAATTGAAGTATTGATGTTACATATAAATATCACTAGTGCAAGGGCATAACCAAGTTAAATTTCCAAGTTTAGTATATAAATATTTTCAACACGCATTGTAGTTTCTAAAAAAAACGCTGCGATCCTGTCTAAATTCTGCAATTTCATTGTTAAAATTATACTTGTTTGACCGAATGCTATATTTTTTGCTGGTCAGCGGCATGAAATATTAATATAATTAAATTGTTTTTAAGATTTCATCAGGATCGCAGCACTTTTCAGATACCTAAATAGTTCTATAGTTGAAATGTAAAAGCTTACTTTGATCCGAAAAGTGTATGCCCTTGCACTAGATCGATTTATTAAGACCCCCCACATTACCCTCCGATGTACTTGCATACAAATATACAGCAGTGTTAATTAAATACGTAATGTACAGAAAATATATTAATAAAACAGTGAAGAAGACATTAAATTCAAGTTATTGGCCCAAGGAATATCTGTAAATAATATTTTATTTAATGAAAGAAGACATATTTTGTTGAGAAGATATTACTTGATCTGTCTCTCACTGCATACAAACTACGTCACATTGTAAGAAATTACGTCATATTGACAAGTGTATTGCGATCAGTGACTTGTTTATAATTTGTTATGTGGGATTTAACTACCGCAAAATAACACGCTTTAGTAAGTTTTTATGTAGTTTGATGATTTCTTACTGGTTTAATCAGCAGATACAGTCATTTTGTGGTATTTTAAAGAAATGTTTTATGACATATATTGTGTATGATGTCATAGTCAAGTTTTTCCCGTACAAATTAGGCTCCGCCTCCTTTTTGTAAACTTAACTGTGCTGCGTATCTATTCATGTATAAAATACTGCACAGTTTCTTTTTCCGCTAGTATATAAACATGTTTAATTGTGGTGGAAGCAAAAACGTATACAAAATATCAGAAAAAAACGTTTCTTTCTCTTTTTTCAACATCTTCATAATATTTCAATTCAAAAAAAGTATCATTAAGATAATAAACGTAATTTGAACCTTATTTTAAGAAAATTATCGTGAATACACTCACCTAAGGTCCCCGTGGCAGCTCCTGTAAGAAAGAGTTGATATTTCCCTGCTTCGTCGGAGACAGAGAATCGGTCGTATATTAAATACAGAGTTGTACCATTCAGAAGAGTGATGGACACATACAGGGATGATGAGTTTTCTTTTGTTCATTGATAGATTACGTCATTTCCTGTATTAAGATATATGTGAAATCAGCTGATTAACCCATTGCAATACAATTAATTCTTTTGAAATTTTTTATCCTGCAACTACCCCTTGCATTGACCTAATAAAGGTTACCTAATAAACCAAAGCTTTATCCGGTCACTGCCCTAATAAAGCCTCGTGCATGTATTTCGACGTTCTAAAAGCATTGTGACGTCATGTATATTGCAATGTTTACGCCATAGCGTCATAGTTTCAACTGCAGAGATGTGCCTAAATCTGTCGAAAATAGCTAGTTTTGGACGTTCAAAAGTAAAAAAAAATATGTTGCAGGATAAACAAAATACATGTTAACTGTCTTGAAATATAAGCGATATTTGGGCTCGGGTCGAAAACGTAAGAGGGCCCGGCAAGCCTCGCCCTCTATCACTTTTTCTTACCCTCGCCCAAATATCGCTTATATTTCAAGACAGTAACCATGTATTTTATATGAATCTACCTTTTTGAAAAAAAAAAAATTCCTTCGCTATAGACTAAATTGCTAAATTTGGTCTCATAATAATATGTCGCTAAATGATATTCTTCTTTTCTTTTTTTTTTCTAGTTTTTTGAGATATCAATTAAACACGATATCTGAAAATCGTAGAACAAACATTACCTAGTCCTAAATTTAGATCTTTATGACTCTTCATAATTTTTTTACCTGCCACAAGAATTATTTTATCTTCAAACTCTGAAGAAATAAAAAGTTCTTATTTAAAAGCGATTTACACTTACCAATCCAGATATCTTGTTCTGGTGAACCAAAACCATTTTTATAATCCGCCCAGTTCCTGTCAAAGATCACGGATCCATCAATGCGTTTCTGAATGGCCTTTGAAAATTAACATGCGTAACAAGTCAATTTATTGTTTGGAACAATTAATTATTATGATATAAACTTAAAATATTCATAATTTTTATCTTACAATCTTAAAACAACATAAATAATATAAGTTACATTATGTACTTTTAATTTTAGAAGAAACTACATACCGTCCATCCCCCGCCCATTGTCGTCATATCGCAGTATACACTGATTGGATTGGTTAATGTACTGTAGGGGTATATATCATACACCCCTGTACTGATTTGTCCGTCCTCGTGAAGATCCTTGCAATCTTTGGGCATGCCAGAGAAAACAAAATCTAAAACAATGCCGGTGCATCATATTATGCGTATGTACAAGAAGTGAGAGGATATGTAATGCCTGCTTGATATATAAAAGTTAATTACTGAAGCTAAAATGTTAACAACATATACAATGCAGATTAGATTAAGCTGTTCCTCATTACCTTAAATCATTTTTTTTCTTGTTTTCTAATTGCTACAAATCTCTGACTAAAATTATTTAAAAGTATTTAAAATAATATTCAACTATTTTCAATACTCCGTGGATTGAAAGAAATGTTAAAGAGGAATGCATTTTTAGATCAGATGATATACCATTTGGACCAGAAAATAGATGTTGAAAAATCTAGTAAAGTCATGATATCTACTTTTTTGTATGATATAATGTATGTGAAATTTAACCTTTCGTAAATTCTAAGGCTGATACAATGACCATGTTTTCCAACACAGTCTATCCTATCAAATTCAGACTGACTTTTTAACAGATTGTAAGGCCTATAGTTTTACAACGAATTGTCCTAACACTTTCCGTTTTCCAGATCAGGAGAGTGGACACAGTGGATCTGACCGATCGACAGAGGATGTTTACTCCTCTATGGCACAGGATTTAATCTCACTCTCAGGATGCTCACTTCTCCATGGCACCTGATCCCACCTCTGATGTTTCGGAGGTCCGTGTTTGCTCTGCTCTTATTTTGTATTGTTTCATGGACTTTGAGATTGAATACTGTTCGTTATCTCCATGTTCTTCTCAGATTTCATGACAGCTGTTTTCAAGATAGGAATTTCGAGAAACTAGCTTCAGGTGAGTTTTTTTCAATGATTTTTTTAGTTAATTACAAGCTATAATTTTCTTATGGTTTAGAATGATCCTTATAACAAAGCTTAAATGAATATTATTACTAATTATGTTGAAAATACACATATACCACTTAAAAAGAAATGTCAAAAGAATAAATCGTGTCTTTTCGAGAGGAACCTTCAAAAACAAAGAAGCAAAGAGAAAGAAAAATAATATGTATACATACCTTTATCCGAGTAGTATCTCCAACCGGCCTCCTCAGACAGCTCAGACGTTAGACTTTTCTTGTGGGTACGACATTTCTTCGTATGCGAGTTAAAACCAAAGAAGACGCACTCCCTTTGACATATAGCGGCGCACTCGGTCAAAGAATGTGAATTCCGTTCTCCTAAAATCTCGTAGTTTGATGTTTTATTATTCAACTCCAGTTTTGCAATATATTTCTGAGAAATAATGGTCGCTTTAGATAAAGCTAAGAAGCCGACAATTAAGGAGATAACACACTGGCTACTCATTTTTTCTTTACTTTTTTTAAGATAAAAAATTCTGCGTTCTTGTGAATCTGTAAAATTCTGCTAAATGGTCTTTCAACAGCCATATATATATATATTATACTTTCATGTAAATTACTTGAATCTGATTCGTCGAGAAATATTTGATAAAAAACACTACTACCCGCTGAATAATGAAGCCACGCCCTCCTGCGTAGCAACAGTCAACATTGCTTGACGACGGGTGGTATTCCAAAAAAATAGCGACTGCGCGGAGTTTATGCGCGCACGGTTCACTGTAATATGTATTTGTATAAAACATTCAGCATAATATAATAAATATTGCATGTAGTTGAGTGTAACATTAAAAATTTTCACCCCTCGAAAACCATTGTCAACCTCGGCTGCGCCTCGGTTGACAATGGTTTTCTTGGGGTGAAAATTTTCAATGTTACACTCAACTACATGCAATATTTATATAATATCGTACCTTAATCAATGACTGAAGAGCGATTGGCTACCTGTTACGTTCTCTGTATTTTACTGTTGTTTAATTATCGATTTTTTTTAAGTTAATAGGAACTGTCAATTTTCTTTTTTTTACAATTCCGATTTAAAATATAACAAGAAAATGTGTTCTGATTTTTTTAAAACTACTTAATGTCTGTTTTGTTGTACAGTGGTTTTTATTATCATTAGCTATCTTTAAATATGGAAAATCAGAATTTATTTTCTTGAATCAAATTAAAAATAAGATAAAAGAAACAATTATCTGACTCTCAGTCATTATTAAGAATTTATTGATTAATTTCAACTTTGATACTTTGATACATTAGCCTCTAAATGTTATTATTATACTTTCATGTTAAATACTAAAATCTTATTGGTTTACACATAATCGGGCAAAATGCCACACATAATATAAACAAATCTTTACTTATATGGTCTTTAAAATTTCATATCAAAATGTTGTAAATTGATATAAATTTTGGGTGATCAATCAGGATATATCATTAAGTCAGGGAGGAGCAAAATCTTCGACATCACGGACATTATAAAAAAAATATGAGATTCAAGTTCATTTTCTCAACATTTTCCCGAGAGTTTCTCTACAGTTTGAGTTACCTTATGTACTATACATCAATACAGCCTGTTTTATTTTTTTGTTTTCAAACCAAAAACTGAGAAATAGTGTGATATTGGTGACTCTCAATCATGTTCTTTACCGTCCGGATCAGGTATTGGTCGATTATCTTCTTCCTATCTTATCTAGACTTTTTACAGAGTTCTAACGGTCTAAAATTTCAATATACTATTTATAGACAAATGTCAAGAATAACCTAGTTTACTACATGCTTTATTTTGCATATTTTGGATCTATGTTGACGATATCTCAAGTATTACACATAATCTAACAAAACTGTGGTGCTCTGTCAATTCATGAGATTTCATTTTCACAGGAATCACATCGGAGTAAAATCACTTTATTTCTTTTAGTACTGCAAATATCACGTCAGAAATGTGAATACACAGTGATAAATTAAAATAAAGACACATTTGAAAAAATAGTCGAAAAATATCGCGATTATAGAAAATTAATGAGTTAAATGTTGGATTCTGCATGTCTGTGTTTCAAATTTTTGTCGTGCTCCGTACCTCTCCATCTGAGATATCAACACAGCGATAATTTTTGGAGAAATTTTTAAAGATACAGAAACTTTCGTAAAAATTTATTGGAATCTTTAAGATACATATTTCTCTGAATTTTCCGCATAAATTTTGAACGGCCCTCATATTTATACAAACTCAAAGGATATTGCGTCAGACTTTTAAAGATAACATAATGTGTGTGAAATTCATGTGCAATCTTAGCTATTCACCATTTTGGGTCTCATGTTAAAAAAAACAAGGTGTTATTTTACATGTAACACGCCAAGTATGATCCTGAAAGAGTTCTCTTGTTATTTTCGTCCCTCTAAGAATCGCTCGGATCTTGTGTTGCATTAACATTTAGAGGCTAATGTATCAAAGTATCAAAGTTGAAATTAATCAATAAATTCTTAATAATGACTGAGAGTCAGATAATTGTTTCTTTTATCTTATTTTTAATTTGATTCAAGAAAATAAATACTGATTTTCCATATTTAAAGATAGCTAATGATAATAAAAACCACTGCACAACAAAACAGACATTAAGTAGTTTTTAAAAAATCAGAACACATTTCCTTGTTATATTTTAAATCGGAATTGTAAAAAAAAGAAAATTGACAATTCCTATTAACTTAAAAATAATCGATACTTAAACAACAGTAAAATACAGAGAACGTAACAGTTAGCCAATCGCTTTTCAGTCATTGATTAAGGTACGATATTATATAAATATTGCATGTAGTTGAGTGTAACATTGAAAATTTTCACCCCAAGAAAACCATTGTCAACCGAGGCGCAGCCGAGGTTGACAATGGTTTTCGAGGGGTGAAAATTTTTAATGTTACACTCAACTACATGCAATATTTATTATATTATGCTGAATGTTTTATACAAATACATATTACAGTGAACCGTGCGCGCATAAATTCCGCGCAGTCGCTATTTTTTAGAATACCACCCGTCGTCAAGCAATATTGACTGTTGCTACGTAGGAGGGCGTGGCTTCATTATTCAGCGAGTAGTAGTGTTTTTTATCAAATATTTCTCGACGAATCAGATTCAAGTAATTTACATGAAAGTATAATATATATATATATGGCTGTTGAAAGACCATTTAGCAGAATTTTACAGATTCACAAGAACGCAGAATTTTTTATCTTAAAAAAAGTAAAGAAAAAATGATTAGCCAGTGTGTTATCTCCTTAATTGTCGGCTTCTTAGCTTTATCTAAAGCGACCATTATTTCTCAGAAATATATTGCAAAACTGGAGTTGAATAATAAAACATCATACTACGAGATTTTAGGAGAACGGAATTCACATTCTTTGACCGAGTGCGCCGCTATTTGTCAAAGGGAGTGCGTCTTTTTTGGTTTTAACTCGCATACGAAGAAATGTCGTACCCACAAGAAAAGTCTAACGTCTGAGCTGTCTGAGGAGTTACGGTTGGAGATACTACTCGGATAAAGGTATGTATACATATTATTTTTCTTTCTCTTTGCTTCTTTGTTTTTGAATGTTTCTCTCGAAAAGACACTATTTATTCTTTTGACATTTCTTTTTAAGTGGTATATGTGTATTTTCAACATAATTAGTAATAATATTCATTTAAGCTTTGTTATAAGGATCATTCTAAACCATAAGAAAATTATAGCTTGTAATTAACTAAAAAAATCATTGAAAAAAACTCACCTGAAGCTAGTTTCTCGAAATTCCTATCTTGAAAACAGCTGTCATGAAATCTGAGAAGAACATGGAGATAACGAACAGTATTCAATCTCAAAGTCCATGAAACAATACAAAATAAGAGCAGAGCAAACACGGACCTCCGAAACATCAGAGGTGGGATCAGGTGCCATGGAGGAGTGAGCATCCTGAGAGTGAGATTAAATCTTGTGCCATGGAGGAGTAAACATCCTCTGTCGAGCGGTCAAATCCACCTTGTGTCCCCTCTCCTGATCTGGAAAACGGAAAGTGTTAGGACAATTCGTTGTAAAACTATAGGCCTTACAATCTGTTAAAAAGTCAGTCTGAATTTGATAGGATAGACTGTGTTGGAAAACATGGTCATTGTATCAACCTTAGAATTTACGAAAGGTTAAATTTCACATACATTATATCATACAAAAAAGTAGATATCATGACTTTACTAGATTTTTCAACATCTATTTTCTGGTCCAAATGGTATATCATCTGATCTAAAAATGCATTCCTCTTTAACATTTCTTTCAATCCACGGAGTATTGAAAATAGTTGGATATTATTTTAAATACTTTTAAATAATTTTAGTCAGAGATTTGTAGCAATTAGAAAACAAGAAAAAAAATGATTTAAGGTAATGAGGAACAGCTTAATCTAATCTGCATTGTATATGTTGTTAACATTTTAGCTTCAGTAATTAACTTTTATATATCATGCAGGCATTACATATCCTCTCACTTCTTGTACATACGCATAATATGATGCACCGGCATTGTTTTAGATTTTGTTTTCTCTGCCATGCCAAAAGATTGCAATGATCTTAACCATGACGGACAGACCAGTACAGGGATGCATGAAATATACCCCTACAGTACATTAACCATTCCAATCAGTATACTGCGATATGACGACAATTGGCGGGGGGTGGATGTAGTTTCTTCTAAAATTAAAAGTACATAATGTAAATTATATTGTTTCTGTTGTTTTAAGATTGTAAGATAAAAATTATGAATACTTTAAGTTTATATCATAATAATTAATTGTTCCAAACAATAAATTGAATTGTTACGCATGTTAATTTTCAAAGGCCATTCAGAAACGCATTGATGGATCCGTGATCTTTGACAGGAACTGGGCGGATTATAAAAATGGCTTTGGTTCACCAGAACAAGATGTCTGGATTGGTAAGTGTAAATCGCTTTTAAATAAGAACTTTTTATTTCTTCAGAGTTTGAAGATAAAATAATTCTTGTGGCAGGTAAAAAATTATGAAGAGTCATAAAGATCTAAATTTAGGACTAGGTAATGTTTGTTCTACGATTTTCAGATATCGTGTTTAATTGATATCTCAAATAACTAGAAAAAAAAAGAAAAGAAGAATATCATTTAGCGACATATTATTATGAGACCAAATTTAGCAATTTAGTCTACAGCGAAGGAATTTTTTTTTTCAAAAAGGTAGATTCATATAAAATACATGGTTACTGTCTTGAAATATAAGCGATATTTAGGCGAGGGTAAGAAAAAGTGATAGAGGGCGAGGCTTGCAGGGCCCTCTTACATTTTCGACCCGAGCCCAAATATCGCTTATATTTCAAGACAGTTAACATGTATTTTGTTTATCCTGCAACATATTTTTTTTTACTTTTGAACGTCCAAAACTAGCTATTTTCGACAGATTTAGGCACATCTCTGCAGTTGAAACTATGACGCTATGGCGTAAACATTGCAATATACATGACGTCACAATGCTTTTAGAACGTCGAAATACATGCACGAGGCTTTATTAGGGCAGTGACCGGATAAAGCTTTGGTTTATTAGGTAACCTTTATTAGGTCAATGCAAGGGGTAGTTGCAGGATAAAAAATTTCAAAAGAATTAATTGTATTGCAATGGGTTAATCAGCTGATTTCACATATATCTTAATACAGGAAATGACGTAATCTATCAATGAACAAAAGAAAACTCATCATCCCTGTATGTGTCCATCACTCTTCTGAATGGTACAACTCTGTATTTAATATACGACCGATTCTCTGTCTCCGACGAAGCAGGGAAATATCAACTCTTTCTTACAGGAGCTGCCACGGGGACCTTAGGTGAGTGTATTCACGATAATTTTCTTAAAATAAGGTTCAAATTACGTTTATTATCTTAATGATACTTTTTTTGAATTGAAATATTATGAAGATGTTGAAAAAAGAGAAAGAAACGTTTTTTTCTGATATTTTGTATACGTTTTTGCTTCCACCACAATTAAACATGTTTATATACTAGCGGAAAAAGAAACTGTGCAGTATTTTATACATGAATAGATACGCAGCACAGTTAAGTTTACAAAAAGGAGGCGGAGCCTAATTTGTACGGGAAAAACTTGACTATGACATCATACACAATATATGTCATAAAACATTTCTTTAAAATACCACAAAATGACTGTATCTGCTGATTAAACCAGTAAGAAATCATCAAACTACATAAAAACTTACTAAAGCGTGTTATTTTGCGGTAGTTAAATCCCACATAACAAATTATAAACAAGTCACTGATCGCAATACACTTGTCAATATGACGTAATTTCTTACAATGTGACGTAGTTTGTATGCAGTGAGAGACAGATCAAGTAATATCTTCTCAACAAAATATGTCTTCTTTCATTAAATAAAATATTATTTACAGATATTCCTTGGGCCAATAACTTGAATTTAATGTCTTCTTCACTGTTTTATTAATATATTTTCTGTACATTACGTATTTAATTAACACTGCTGTATATTTGTATGCAAGTACATCGGAGGGTAATGTGGGGGGTCTTAATAAATCGATCTAGTGCAAGGGCATACACTTTTCGGATCAAAGTAAGCTTTTACATTTCAACTATAGAACTATTTAGGTATCTGAAAAGTGTTGCGATCCTGATGAAATCTTAAAAACAATTTAATTATATTAAATATTAATATTTCATGCCGCTGACCAGCAAAAAATATAGCATTCGGTCAAACAAGTATAATTTTAACAATGAAATTGCAGAATTTAGACAGGATCGCAGCGTTTTTTTTAGAAACTACAATGCGTGTTGAAAATATTTATATACTAAACTTGGAAATTTAACTTGGTTATGCCCTTGCACTAGTGATATTTATATGTAACATCAATACTTCAATTCAATGTGCTAAAATCGCGTGACTGTCGCATCACGTGACTAGTCTAAATATAAAATATAACCGTTTTCGATATGTAGTTATTAATCATAATTACAGTTATCCGATATAAATAATGTACTAAAAATAATCGCCATCCCGATTACGAATACATTTTTAAATACAAAATTTATTCGATATTTCCATTGCGCACCTTAACTGTACTGCGTAATAAAAATAACAATGACCAAATTTTTATTTCTTGTAATTCTATTAACAAATACATTCATAACAACATTTCATAATTCATTAAAGTTAACATCAAACAACGTCAATTTATGAAAACTAGAAAGACACTGGTTTTCAAACTTGACTTAACAAAGTCAATAACGTGTGTGACTACCATTTGCATTAACGCATGCTTGACAGCGGCGCCTCATTGATGACACTCAAGTGTTCAGATCTGCTTGGGGTATGTTGTTCCAGACGGTGGTTAAGGCCTGGCCTAAATCAGCCAGCGTCACTGGCTGATTCAGCAAACGACGTAGACGTCGTTCCATTTCATCCCAAACGTGCTCGATCGGTGAGAAATCGGGGGAAACAGCTGGCCAAGGCAAGACATCGGCATGCTGTTGAACGAAAACGTCTCTCACTACGCGTGCAACGTGTGATCTTGCGTTGTCGTGCTGTAAGGTAATGTGATTTTGCTGTCCCTGTATGAAGGGTATCACATGGCACTGAAAAATTTCGTCTCCATAGCGCACTCCGGAGAGATTTCCATTGACGATTTGAAGAGGTGTCTTTCCACGTTCTGTGATTCCACCCCACACCATAACGCTGCCTCCACCGAATTGTTGCCGTTGCACAACACAAGCGTCCCGGTGCCGCTCCCCAATGCGACGAAACACTCTTCAACGGCCGTCACTGCTATCCAAATGAAATTTAGACTCGTCCGTGAACAGAATATTGGCCCAGTCCTATAGCGTGGATTGCAGATGTTGTCTGCATCACGCTAGTCTAGCGATATGATGATGTTGAAACAGTATTGGGCGAACAGCAGGAAGTCCTGGTCTGATGTTGTGGTCGCGCAGACGACTGTGCACAGTTCTTTGACTGATTGGTCTAAGTCCAGGAATGCTTCGAGCAGTCAAACTTGCTGTCTGGAACCGATTTCTCAGGTGCACGAGTCTAATGTGGTTGTCCTGTCGATGCAACGTCACGCGAGGACGCCCAGAACCTGGTCGATCCCGAATGTTACCAGATTGTTGAAAACATGTCCATAATGATTGGATGGTGTTACGATGATTTCAAAAGCATCTTGCAACCTTGATGTTTACCATTCCAGCTAGATTGATTGATTGATCGTATATTGTTTAACGTCCCTCTCGAAAATTTTTCACTCATATGGAGACGTCACCGTATACCGGTGAAGGGCTTCAAATTTGGACCTTTACTCGGCCATTGAGCAGTGAGGGATCTGATTTTTATGGTCTCATCCGAAGGACCCGCAACGTTCACTTCAAAGTGCCGAGCGCATGGCGAAGGAACAGTTGCTACCCATTTTATCGACTAGGTCAGTCTCGGCCGAGATACAAACGCACGACCTCTCGATCACGGAGCAAGCGCTCTATTGACTGAGCTACCGTAAACTCCAGCCTGAAGCATCCCAATAGCAATATGACGTTGGTTTTCGCTGAGTCGTGGCATGACAAAAGGGTAAATTTGGTCTAAACTAAAGTGTTTTCGTATCGAATAGATTCCAAATAAACCTTATACGGTTCTTTCCCCAAACAATTTTGGCCAGTTAAACTTGTGTAGACGAACACGTCAATAAACAGTTCGTGCTCACTAATCATGAAAAGCCCGTGCATCAGAGTCCGGTTCCATCCGATATTAATAAAAAACATCACCTTTATCAATTGTTTACATTGAACTAAATCAGCAATAAATATAAAAAAAATGCTAAATTTTGTTATGCACAGTTTCTTTTCTCCACTAGTATATTTCAGAATATGATTGGCATGTACAATTCACGCATTTAGCAAACATTGTCAAGTAGTTAAAATTTCAAATTACTGTGTAATCACAAATTTTGGTGAGGGTTTAATTTTCGTTGTTTTCAAGGTATTAAGACACCCAGGAATTTATGTCCACCACGAAATTTAAATTGTTACATACATAATTACTCAGCAATTCTTTTTCTACGAAATCAAATCCCCACAAAGTAAGAGCTTTTTCCCAAACGGCGAAAATTTGACCCCACGAAAATATGTGATTTTACAGTATATATTTTAAATACAAAGAAAAAAATCATATAATTTAAATACATGGGAAAATAACGTTAAAATACTTTTAACAAACAAAACTGGTAATTACATTCGTTCAACCATTGTTGTTCAGCAGGGGTTTCCAGATGATTCTTGATAAATCACATTATAACTACTGCGAAAAAAGAAGCTTGAGTATAATTGATCTATAATGTCGACATCTTCAGAAAAATTTGATGTTTTTTTTTTTCAAAGACAACTATTTAATCGGAAACAACAACAAACAAACACCTCAACGCGTTTCAAATTTTACAATTTACAATACCTTTTTAATGAAAATATAATATTTTAAAACATTTACAGGTATTCATCATATCTTATATTGTTATAATTATGAATGAGTTACTCCGTAATACATTTCATACATTTTTAAAGGCGCGGTCTCGGACATATATTAATAAAAAAAAATGCTTTAAAAGTGTAACACGCCTGTGGTTTATTGTTACACTAGAAAGGATGCTATGTGGATTGCGCAGTGTTTTGATGAATTGTATTTTTTGTCCCCCGCTTTTGCTTCAGTCTGTCCGTCTGTGAGCCCGTCACAAAAACTTTAACCTTGCCTATAACTTTTGATTTAGTGGAGCTATGACCTTCATATTACACATGTGTATTTCTTGTGATAAGTCCTTTCTTTGGGTACCGAATTTGACCTTCGACCTTGACCTTGAAGTTTGACCTACTTTTACACAAAAATTCCAAACTTTTACTTTGGCTATAACTTCTGAATGGTAGATATTAGGACTTTCATATTCCACATATATATTTCTTGTGACAAGTCTTTTTATTGGATACCAACAACTTTGACCTTTGATCTTGACCTTGGAGATTTCCGTACTTATGAGAAAACTTTAACCTTGACCATAACTTTTGAACGGTAAGGGCTAGGGTTTTCATACTTTATATACGTAATTTCAAGAGATACCAAGAAATTTGACCCTTTGACCTTGACCTTGGAATTTGACCTACCTTTCAAACACTTTGAGTTTAACCACAACGTTTGGACAGTAGATACTAGGACTTTCATATTTCACAGTTGTATTCTTTGTGGCAAGACCTTTCATTTGATATCAACAACCTTGACCTTTTGACCTTGGAAATTTTTTGCACTAAGTCTTATGAAAAAACTTTAACCTTGACCATAACTACTTTTGAACGGTAAGGGCTAGGGCTTTCATACTTCACATATGTAATTCTTGTGCGAAGACTTTTGATTGGATACCAAGAACTTTAACCCTTTGACCTTGACCTTGGAGTTCAGTGATGATTTCTAAATAAATAACATATGATAGGGTGTTTATATTCACACAATATGTAATAAAATTGACATCTCACCCTCAAAGACACCGAAAGCGGGGGACCACAATTCCTTGAATTTGCTTGTATTATCTCTCTTTACAGGAAACTACACCTTAAACTGTGTATCTCAGACGTACTGCAGTATTACGAATAATGGGATGTGAATTAATAATTAATTATTATTATCTCTGTTATAAATTTTCTCTAATTCTGCAGGTGCCAGTATGATAGACACCAGGGATTCTAGGACTGAACTATATAAAGATTTCCGCTCTTTCAAGCAACGAAAGTTGTCTATCTTAGAAGTACCTCAGTATTATTAATGACAATTAAATCGAAGATATATAAATCCATTATGTCTGTGATTTCTTTCGTTTAGTTTGACGGGTGACTCTATGTTACACACATGTTATTCTACCAAAAGATCTGTCTCCACCCCTGTCAGAGATAACAACAGATTGACTTGAGATGACTGTTGTGTATTTCTATATTGTTATAAATCTTTTTTCAGGAGACAGCATGAGAAGCTCTGATCCGTCTGGGATGTACTTCTCCACCCAAGACAGGGACAATGACAAGTGGAGTGATAATAACTGTGCTGCTGCGTACAGAGGAGGCTGGTGGTTTATCCGCTGTAACAGAGCCTTCCTTAACGCTCCATGGGCCCCTAGAGTACTTGGAACATCATTGAAGAGGACATTGATGATGGTCAGACGTAACTAGGTAAACATCATTAAATCGTAATAACAGGTTTTTTTGTGTTTGTATTACTGTGAAAAATTCAGTTATAAATGTTTTATTTTAATAGAAAACGTATACTATTATACATGTATATGTGAATTTTTTATTGATTTTTTTAACAGATGAAAGATCATATATGGTCATATATGGATTATGCAAACCCTCAAAAGAAGATTTTAAATTAATTTTATCTTTGAGTTCTTTGTTTGGAAATATTTAACATCAAGTAACACATATTTAAACAAATATGTTTTCAGTAAAGGAAGGGGGGATTGAACTATTCTGTAAAGCGATACTGAATGTATTTAGTAAAAGATGTACTTTATATGTTTTGTAATAAATTTGAAATTAGAAATATTTCGCTGCTATTCACAAACACTGATAAATGAAGATGTTTGGACGGATAATAAACCTATTACAGTGGAACCTGTTTCATCTGACACATGTACAATATGTTTTACTGTGGTGTCTGCCATTCACTTTCATTTCTCATTTCTACTTATCTCAATGATCTTTACAGGCTGCAATACTACACCTTGTTTATTCCGTCACAAACATTTGTAGTCTGTTCCCCACGCATGTCGGATAAGACAGGTTTCATTGTAATAAAGATGTTAAGATGTGTATATAAAAAAAAAACATAGGCATATTTGTTTCGTAGTACAATACATCTAGAATTATATTTCTCTAAAACATATCCCCATCTTTTTCTATCCATGCAGTATTTTGAATGTATGAGCATTTATTATCCATAAATCTAATAAAAACCGTTTACATTGAAATTTTTGTAATTTTTTAACATCATGGAGAAAATAAACTAAATAGTTGAGATGTGAGATGTACTGAATATTTCTTTAAACAAATCTAATCATACCATAAATATATTTGATTTGCATGAATTTTAGGTGTGGCAAGAAACGCAATGATAATAGATTCTCAATGATACTAGATTATGAAATTAAAGTAAAAACAAATCACATTTTCTGAAGATCAATATCTTTTATTGCTACAGGTAATAATTTAAAAAAGAAAAAAAAATTAGATTTTTCTTCTCTTGAATCTACTTAATACGTTATAGCAGACTTATATCGATACTCTATTTTTTTTGTTTTCAAAACGCCATAACACAGATCGGGGTCGAAAAGGTTACAATGTGTAATATGCGTTTTATTCTGACGTCACAAACGTTAAATACCGTGCAAGAGCAATGTCATAAACAAAAATCAAAATTTGAAATCATTTGAAATTATCGTTATTTATTTTAGAGATAATTCAAGTACTTTAAAGAAATTAAATTTGCAAAACAAGACAAGGAGTTAGAAAAATAAAAGAAAATAAGCATTGATTCATTATTTTTTGAAAGATGTTATCTTTGACCTGCAACTGTCTTTGCAATTTAAACTTAGCGAGCTAACATTAATCAATATCTTTGGAAATACCTTTGCAATTATGGTACTACATCTTTTAAAAGGATTCAATGTTTATGTAACGACACAACTAAACATCGATATGTGCGTTAAGACAATTCATTCTATTTTATGCAATCTTACATTATTGGTTTATATATATCAAAAAATATATATAGACTACAACTTGGGATTTGTAGTTAAATAAATATGAAAAGTTTGAGGAGCTAATGATAAAAATTCAAGATGTGTTTGTGAAAGATAATGCTCTCGTAATGCAGCTTATGATGGATGTTGTCGGTCAAGAGAAATTATTTTGGTACCAAGATGTTTCTCACAATGAGTCCACCTTCGCACCTTCAAAAAATGAAAATCATAAAACCAGCAACAGATCAATAATTATGACCAAAGTTAGAGATTTTCAAAAGTAGGTCAATATTAATGATGTTATTGATGCCCAAAAGAATTTCACAAAGAATACACAGGCGAAATAGAATCAGCCATTCAAATGTTCCGAGCAAAGTTTTTCAAAAAAGGTCAAAGTCTAAGGTCCAAGAAGGATATGGAGATAACGAACGGTAATCAATCTCAAAGTCCATAAGACAATACAAAATAAGAGCAGAGCAGACACGGACCCCGAAACATTAGAGGTGGGATCAGGTGCCATGGAGGAGTGAACATCCCTTGCCAACTGGTCATACCCGCCGTGTGCTCCTTAACATGATCAGGAAATAACGGGAACAAATTGGTCGTCAATTCAGTGTATAAATAATGGACTAACAATTGGTATGAAAAACGCCAGTCAGCATTTGGCTCAATGATAATTTGTATTTGCTGACAAGGTCATTCTATCGACAAGAACTTACGAAATGATGGCTTTAAACGAGACTGTTGATGTTCTTGTTTCATCAACTTGCTTGTCAATAATTTACCTGGTTTTAGAAATTGTTCATACGTAGAACATGCTGTCACATTTACGGTGTTGTATTGTTTATTTGTCTTGTAAAGTATTTTAAATTTTCTATGATTATTGTTCTAACTTTGTTTCGTAGTTTCTTTCACTTATCCTATTCTGGACCTCTTATTCGAACACCGTTTTTGGTACCCCTCCACTACTTGTATTTATTCACCTGAGTTTAGGCTTCCGCCCTTCTTAAGACTGGCTTTCCGAAATGTAGTAGCACGAGCTTTGACTGACCAATTTTTGTAAAGTTAAAGTATTTGTAAAGGGTTAATAGTTACACTGACTTCTGAGGTGAGGGACATGTTTTATTTACAATTTCTTCTCTGTTTTGTTAATTAAACGGTCCTGGGATAACTTTGTTATTTCAAGGTATTTTAATTTTAGTTTATTCGTTTGAATGTTCGTTCGTTGGATAGTTTGAATGCCTTATAAATATTATAGTGAATGGTATAAATTGATAATCGGCTCTATTATTGTAGTATTTAGTTTAATTATGATTCTAAACAGTAAAGTAATTATGTAAGTGAAGTTATTGTGTGTAAGTGTAAGTTACAAGTTTAATAATGTAATTATTAATACATTTAATACAAGTTCTGTAATGCAGCGTTGTGATGTTCACCCCCTTATTATCCCATTTACATGTATGGTGTGTTTTGTGGGGAATAACAATGTAAACTTTCTTTCTGTATTGATGTGTAACTTAATGTGTTTACAATCTTTGTGTTATGTAAGTCTCGTTCCAGGTTACACGTCGTACGTTACGTCCTGTGTTCGGTTATGGCTACTGTGGAGCCGGAATATATATTATGTACAGTTGATGTAATCTAGATAAATGTGAAAACGCTTTTTACTTTTGTTATTTTACTATAATAAGGAAGAACTCGCAACACATGCACTTGCGTATCGAATCAAGGATATATATACTCCCTATGCAGATGATGAAGGTATATTGCTGCATAAGTAAGGAGAGTTAGAAAAGTTAAAGTCATCACGTATATCATATAGCTTGGTTGTAGATTACCATTAGTGTCTTTTTAAGTAAAATATCCAAGTATGAAACAGAAGTGTCCAAGTAAAAAGAAAACAAATGTTGGTATTCAAGGGTAGCTTTAACCACAAAAAATAAACCGGTAATTATTAAATAGTAAACAACTAGCACTAAATATCCAGGAGATACGGCCAAAGTTAACTTTTTTGAAAGGTAGGTCAAATCCAAAAGTTCAAGGTCAAAGATCATTGCAGCTGGTACTCAATAGAATGGCTTGTCAAAAAAAAAAAAAGAGCAATGGGAATATGATATCACTTGACTTAATCGTTCAATAGCTATGGTTAAGATTAAAATTTTGAAAAAAAAAATTCCATAAAAGTCAGTCAAACTTCAAGTTCAAAGTAAAAATTTCAAAAATACATGTACAAAAGAAAAAGTTCTTACACATGGAATACACCGGTGAAATATGACAGTCATAGCTCATAGACCTTGGCTCAAATCCCAAAATGAAGGTGAAAATTTCAAAAGAAAATATTTCAAGCCATGGAAGGGTCTATTTATATTATATACACCTGTGAAATATGAAATCCAAAAATGAAACCAATCAAATGTTATAGTCAAGGCTAATGTATTTACCCACTTACAGATAAATAAAAAAAACCCTCAAAAACACACAGACAGACGGACCGATCGACCGACTGTTAGAACAAGATATATATGGCACTGATTTTGGGATTACGAATGCGAAACAAAATAATTAAAAGCATATTTGTTATAAGTTATAAGTTATTAAGTTGTTATAAGTTATAAGTTATTGAGTTGTTATAACTTTCTAGCGAAGATAACGAGAAGCTATGAAAAGTTTATTTTAAATCATGAGGATGAATCTAGATCTCTTCCGAGGAAATGAATTTACTACATTTACTTGAAAAGAAACTTTTAGATTATTTAGAATTTTTTACACTGTGCTTAATGAAATTATTTGAAAAAAATTGTAGCAAATGCTTATTTTAAGTAAAGAAAATGAAACATTATGTAACAAACACCCGTCTGGCTCCAAATAAACTTGAGAAAAGTCACAGAATCAACCATTGTCAAAGTTTTCCAAAATAAGAACAAAGTTTGAGATCCAAGTAAAAGGATAAAACAAAATATTGGTATTCCAGAGAAGCTCCTACCACAAGAAATATACCAGTAAAATTGTTATCCCCTTGCATTAACCATCTAGGAGCCAGGGTCAAGGTTAAAGTTTTTAAGAGTCATTCTCTCTTTGAATTAAAGAATTTATATAAAAAAAATATTTGAAATAGCACATCACAGATTTGCCAGATTTTTTTCTTGTTATGTTGAAACACCATGTATAGAACATTTTTGGGGTCATTTTTTTATTGTGAGTCCCGTTTGCCATGGTTACCAAAACCAGAATTTTGAAGCCAAGAATACAGAGCAACCTACTAAAAGTATTTCATCGTAATCATAAATTTCTTTTTTCTTTATATTATTTACAGGTTTATTTTTTGCCTACTCTGATAGATTATTTGTTGGAGTAACTACCACAACTTATTAAATTATTCAGTAGTGGGTTATGAAAGAGTTGTTTTTCAGTCAAAAGTGTGAATTTAAAAAAATTAACATATCTGAAAAAATACCATTTTTTGGCATTTTTTTTAGCATAATAGCAAGGAAACTATTATGTAAAGATTTCTAGAGTGGAATCATTTCTTAAAGTAAAATAAAATGAAGCGAAAATGGTTGCTATGGAGAATTTGCATTAATTTGTAGATTCAACATTTGGCTCCCTTTTGTACATTATAACTTTAACAAATCAAAAATAAAACATATTACGCAAATAGACCTCATAATTTTAAAATTTTATGACAAAAAATGTTATTCAGAAGAGTAATTCATAGTTCATTTTAAAAATGGTTGCTATGGCAGCCAACGATTCCGGAAAATCACTTTCATTGATATGTTTAATATAAAAAAAATTACTGCTTAATATACAAAATCTACTGCCCTGTTTCAAGATTAATAAAATAAAACCCATTTCACTAACAAGAAAATAGAAATTCATAATTAAAACAAAGACAAAAATTCAGGAGAGGGATAATTTGTTTTAAACAGTGTGTTCCGATAAAGAAAATTTATCGCATTATTTTGTTCATATGATTAATTAATTTAAGACATAAAACGTGAATGAACGACACTTATAATAAAAATATCAGCAAAATCTCATTTACAGTTTAAAAGTATTGCAAAATCTGATAAAGTAGATTACCTTGTAAACATCATGTCTTTAGTTTAAAGATAGAACTAAATTATCTTGTAATAATTAATAGATATTCTCTTTATTTAATGTTTTAGGGAATGACTTACGTTTAACAATAATATCCTCTTAAGAATATAGATGTTTATATAAAAAGGTAATTTTTTAATATAACTGTCAAAGTTTTCATTTTGTTTTCTAATTCATTCAAAAAAAGACATACTTATCTGATAAATTTTTGATCTATAAACAATCATCATGTGCATAGGAAATTGAACGTTACAACGAAATCTCACAATTAAAACAATATCAGAAAACCTAACCTATTAAAACTGAATATAGCATAGCATTGCTGATTTAAATTTCGGATGTTCTTTGTTACATTTTGACAGAAGTAACAGTGTGATCATGTATGACGTAAATACTTAGCATGTGGTCGTACACACGCGTTTTACGTCCATTAACTACAGGAAAAAGCAAAGATGTTCTAATGCTAAAGTACTTCTGACTTTGTTATCATTTATACTTTTTTCCTTAGAAAACAAGTTAATGACATAATGATATAATAAAATACATCTGTGTGAGGTAATTATCTCATCCTCGCAGTGGACGTGATTCCCGTAATACTTCAAACAACAGGAACTCTCAAGTATTCTGATGTTTACATTCTACATTTTTGCTAATTATCTAGACATCTCTTTATACATGTGCACCTTATGAAATCAGACACAAAACAATGAAAATCCCCAACAGTCTCTATATATACCGTGTGTAACATCTGAATGCTGCACAACATTCTTTTCTTCTGGTAAGCTCACTGCAAAATTGAAAGGATGATGATGTTTTTAGTTCTTGTACTGCTTTTTATTTCAATACCACAAGTCAGGACGGGTTCCTTGTTAACCGGTACTAACGATCCCAACTCTACGGCTTTGTACAACAATAGACGGGATGTCCAGGAGATTGACGTCCTCCGGCAGATTATAAACCAGGAGACACTCATCCGGGTATCTCTTGTCAATGACGTCAGGGCAGCTGTGGATGACGTTAACTCTGTGAAGAGAAACATGACGTCCACAGAAACTACGGTCTCCTCTCTACAACAGGCACTATACGAATTGAAAAGTCAGGTCGATTCTTTAAAAAGGGATACAACTTTAGCACAGAAAGTAGAGACATTACAAAGGCAGGTTTATACCTTACGGCAGGATAGAACTTTGGAGCACAGAGTAGAAACATTAGAAAGACAAGTTAGTACTCTAAGTCAGGATAACGCTTTAGAACGGAAGTTAGAAATATTACAAAAAAAGGTTGATTCCCTGACTGAGGAGCAGAAAAGAGAAAACAATAATTACCAGAAAAAGATTCAGGAATTTAAACGGAAGTACAGTAGAAAAATTGCAGACGTTTACGATCTTCTAAATAACAGAACGTTGAAAACTGTTCAAAAAGGTACGTTCTCTCTCTCTCTCTCTCTATCTCTTTCTTTTTCTTTTTCTTCCACGTTTTCTTCTTTTCTTTATCATAATATCCATGACGTCTTTTGTCATACAGATGCCAAACTCAATAAGGATTGTCAGGACCACTACATAGAGGGACAAACACAGACCGGTGTCTATGTAGTGTATCCCTTTAATAACAAGTCCCAGGTCAACGTCTACTGTGACATGGAAACCGAGAGTGGAGGATGGACAGTTAGATTTCTTTCTAATTCTCTTTTTCTTCTTCTTTTTCTCTATTTTAACCTTATCTGAAACTGCTGTACATTTGAGTTTTCTGTAATGAAAAACTTAAACGTAAAACACTTTTGTACTATGCGGGCTGAGCAGTAGATTAAATATATACACACACACACACACACATATATATAAGTTTAGCATTTATTTCTTTTTTATCCCAAAGGCAATTCAGAAACGAGTGAGCGGATCCGTGAGTTTTGACAGAACATGGGCAGAGTACAAAAATGGGTTTGGAAAGGCTAATGACTCGTACTGGATTGGTAAGTACTTACATATTTGTTTAAAATCAGTCATTCTACGATAACATGATGGATTCAGGGTATGTTGCATGTAAAAATATTAATATTTTTAAAAACCATTGTGACACCATGATTCACTACGGGCGCACTTAACGAGAGAGAGAGAGAGAGAGAGAGAGAGAATTTTGATTTTGCTTGTCTGCAATCCTAGAGATTTGCATGGAGCAGTATGGTATCATTATTGTCAATAAACCCCTTCCCCCTAAACATTTACACCTACTAGTGCAAATGAATATATTTTTTTTAATTCATTGCAATTGTCTATAAATAAGCTAAGGCACACAGGTCAATACCCCCAAAAAATTGCCCACAGGTGCACGTTTCTAATTTGGAACACATTCTATATGAATGCATTTATTAAAAAGATTTAGAATACATGTAACTTATTAAATCAATATATCAAAAATATTATTATTTGTAAGAAATTGATCTATTTTTTTTCTTTTGTTTTATTTTCTTTTCATCGGGCACTACACTATTGAAAATTGTACTCAATCTGGCCGACGAAAAAATGTATTACATTTTGCGTTCCTGCCTTTCGCAGTACAGTTAAGGCAACATTTTCTATAAAAACTCGCGGAATCCGATACATATAATGCTTAATAGTTTTATTTTTGAGCAAGACACTTTAGTAAAAATAGCTATTTGTTATCTTGAAGAGTATGCCCATCGCTTTTCACATCGGTATTTTTTGACATCATGTGACCCCATGAGGTCACGTGGGCTCCGATTTTAGGTCAAAAAATGAGATGTCAAATTTAACCAAAAAGTGCAAGGGCAAGGCAAACAAAAAATTAACTGCACAATATTTTATGTTGTCTCTATGTATCTATACTTTCTCAAAATTGATGCTCATTCAGTTAGTTTTCCGATATAATTAAGTTATTCAGCTAAAACAGACAGTAATGCATGAAAAATAGGCTATTTTCCTAATTTCATCACGAATTATAAATTAATTAAAGGATTACAAAGAAATGAGCATCACTTTTTGAAAACTTTACAATAAAATAAATAATTTAAAATAAAAACCTACTTTTTAGGTTGTCGCCTTGCCCTTGCACTTTTTGATTAAAAATTGAAATCTTGGAAGAGCCAATCTAATTATAGTTTTCAAACGCATCAATGACCCAGCATGGGAGATAACTCTTGAGTACTTGATATAGTTTGTTTACCTCGTTAATTTTAAATAAATATACATGCGGACAGGACTGGGCCCCCTTTTTTTACTAAATCAAAACGGTATGCATAAAAATCCTTGACATTTCTTTCTATTTTGTGTATTCGTTCTCCATACATTGTATACATTTAATGTCTTTCAAACGTCCCGCATTTCCTCAAAGATGTGTAAATGCATGACTGTAGTATTACACACACATAGGTCTAAATATTGCCGATATACATGTATTTATGTAGAACACAAATTGTTAATTAAGATATAGCATCCATTAATATTTAAATAAATATCTATACCCCCTCTCACTACTTTACGCATACGCGTCGGAACCTTGGGGGGGGGGGGGGGCGTT
>PRKT01001255.1:33328-58302 GCA_003671525.1 Saccostrea glomerata | reverse complement strand
GGGGGGGGGGGGGGGGGGGGCTTAGCCTCCCTACTTATTATGTAGGCATTGGAGTTTACTCATTTCTTTTGGTTTAGCCCCCCCCCCTTTCATTTTGCTTCCAACGCCTATGGTACATGTACACACACTTGTGTTAATAATATCTTTTTTTCTTTCTGTATACGAGATCATGTTCTACGATCGCTTTCAATCAGACTGCTTACTGTTAATTAAGGGATTTAAACTAAGTTATAAGATTTAGGAACTTAATAGAAAGGATTGGGGTATAGTCCTGTACTTGTTAAGGGGACAGTCATTTTATTTTTAGGGTGTCAGAGGGGCTGGCAGATTTTAAAAATAAATACTTGCAGATCAGTGATCTCCCCCTCCCACAAATCAGAGTTTGTTTGTTTGTTTTTTTACATTTATTTTTTGCTTGTTAGACTTTTCAATGAATAATCTGTCCTTTATCTTATTGATCGAAAAAACGCACATGCTGAAAATAAGTACCCTCCACACAAAATAGTATGCAAG
This sequence comes from Saccostrea glomerata, assembly GCA_003671525.1. Classification (NCBI taxonomy): domain Eukaryota; kingdom Metazoa; phylum Mollusca; class Bivalvia; order Ostreida; family Ostreidae; genus Saccostrea; species Saccostrea glomerata. The sequence continues at coordinate 57,789 of PRKT01001255.1, read as the reverse complement.
TTAAGCTTTTTAAAATCTTAATAGTCTTTTCAACACCTGTACAGTAAATATATGAAAAAGTCAAATTATTATTTCTAGAAAATTTATTTAATAAAGTTAACATTTCTTTTCAAATCCAATGACAGACTAGGAATGCTGGATAAGTGCAAATTATTTCCTTCACTTCATGTTCTTGTGGATAAAATGCATTCTGAAAACATGAGAAAATCATGAAATACCATTATTGAAAGTGATTTGTGTTTTAAAAAATGAAATAAAAATTGCATTGAAACATTTAACATAGAATGTAAACATGTTTTCAATTCTTCTGTTAGTTTTATTATCAAAACTTTGTATGATTTATAGCTAATATTGAGCATACCATTTTCCTTAAATGATGGATTAACTTGCTGCCTGAATGAATCCATTAGTCCAACATTTGGGAATAGCTATGCCTACAACACAATATATATATGCAGTTATATGCTATGAGATTACTAAATATACTTACTTGTAGAATAAAAAATGACATTGTATACTGTAGTGCATTTATGTTATTCATATAAATGGCAAAAAATTGTGTTACAAAACTTCTCTGGGTAAGTGAAGTCTTGACATTTACAAAAGTTATTGATAGAATATTTTCTAAAAAAAAAAAATCTGAGTCTCTCCTTTACCAAAATGAAAAAAAAAACAAAAACAAAATGTATAGCACATGCATAATTTAAAACTGTGAAATGCTTTAGAAGTATAATACCCTGTGGGGAAATGATGCATTTTTTATTCAATCAATCTTTAAGCCTGAAGCTCTTTACAGCTACAATGATAAAAGTATTAAATATTTTTAATGTACATGCAAATAAAAAATGAATAATTATTTATTTTCATTAATTTAGAAATTCTAGAAAATTACAAGCATAGATCTAAGTTCGGGGTTCTCTGTTTTAAACAAAATGATACTGATAATTTTGATTAAAATTGTGTAGCATATTTGTATGTCACTAGTCACTAGTGAATCATTGACTGTTCAAACAATGAAAACATCTCATTTAATGTAGTTTTAATCTGTGTAACTGATGACCTCCATTATTACACATATTGTCTTAAAGAAAATGAGCTAATTGACCGGAACTCAGTACATATTTAGTGCAAATAATTTTTAAAAATAATTTAATGATAACTGTGCAACTTAGTATAGGGAGGGGGGGGGGGTTACACACAAGGCACTGCATTACAGTTTTTCACCGACTGTGATACGTGTAATACGTAGATTTAAATGAACAAGAACATGTACACACTGGGTTTTTTTATGTTAACAAAAGCATGTCTACATATTGTTGATCTACACATGCACCTACAAATGCATATACATACCTTGCCTGGAATAACAGTGCAGTGATCAGGTGATGGATCTTCGGAGCTGGTGCAAATCGTCTCAGTTTTCTGCTAATAATGTCCTCATATTCTCGTAAAAGGGAAAAGCAATGCCTTGTGTCTTATTTTATCAATATTTTCTTTAAAGATTGTGTGGTTATCATGGTTATTGCATTTAAATCCACTGCAAATCTCAGCTGATGTCGCCACGTTTTTAGATGTAAACAACATTCCGTGTCACCGAGTGCAAGCGCTTGGCTGAAGCCGAATGCAGTCAAACGACACATTAAAAAGAGAATTATTTTAAAGACATGATATTTATATACGAGAAAATCACTAATTATTTTTAATTTAAACATGAAGATATTGCTGTTTATTACAAAGTCTTGCAAATATCGGTCAGGAGAGAGAAATGTGCTGGTACGGTAATATGCTTCATAAACTATCGTATGTTCATTGAATTTTTCTTACAAGTCGTTTTTATCTTGGGAGGGAGTGGGGTGGGTGGGTAAGAAAATTATCAACAGAAGATACGTTCATGATTTAGTGAACATCACTAAATAAATATATGTACGTCCTACATGTATGCAATGTACGTCATAAAGCTAATGTAAATCAATTGCAATATTTTGATTTAAATTCTGGCACATTTTTATATCGAAGATGCTTAAGATGTCCATACTTGTTCTCCCCCCTAATTGTATAATTTAAACGCCATTTTGAGCTTTCGTGTTTTTCGTTTTCAAAATATTTCACTTTCTACTAGGCAATCTAAAAATATACATTTAATTAAATGGAATTTATTCATGAAGTTCTTAAAAATACTTAATTAGAAGCAATGTTGTAATTTAAATGATACTAAAGAAAGGAATATAAACAAGCTCCGATTTCAAAAAAAAAAAAAAATAATTTAAAAACAAAAGACCGAACCTGAAAATTGACATAGGTTCTTGAGTTATAGCATTTCGACATGAAAACGAATGCTAAATTTCATGCAATCTACATGGTTGTATTTTTATGAAAGGAGAACACGTCATTTGTCCATTCCTTTTACCTATTTCAATGAAGGGTATCTTCAAATAATTCTTTGTTGTGTTGATTTCATAAAAATAATCAAAAGATGACGAAGATTATTGTTTTCTTTATTCTGTTTGATAAGACAAATATTCAGCTTAAGGAAAAAATCACAAAACTCATAGCACAAGCAGAACAAATTGACATAGGTTCTTGAGTTATAGCATTTCGACATGAAAACGAATGCTAAATTTCATGCAATCTACATGGTTGTATTTTTATGAAAGGAGAACACGTCATTTGTCCATTCCTTTTACCTATTTCAATGAAGGGTATCTTCAAATAATTCTTTGTTGTGTTAATTTCATAAAAATAATCAAAAGATGACGAAGATTATTGATTTCTTTATTCTGTTTGATAAGACAAATATTCAGCTTAAGGAAAAAATCGCAAAACTCATAGCACAAGCAGAAACGAGAATGTCTTAAATGCATTACATGGACATAACGAAAAGTACTAGTATTCAAGCTCAAAAGTCATGAGAACTGTAAGAAATAGGAGCAAAGCAAATCATTTTGTTTGAAAAAAAAGATCACATATATTTTTAAAACACATATATGATACATTAAAATAGAAAAATGAAATATTAACACTGGGTATTCAAATTCATACAAATTTTTAGAAAATCTAGCATTAAGTGGAGTGCCAACTGACGTTTCTCTGATTGATTAGGATCTTTTTTTTATACTCAATTTGCTGACTAATGCTTTTCATGTTTTTTGTTAGTCCATTATTTATACACTGAATTGACGACGGATTTTTCCGTTATTTCCTGATCATGACAACGAGCACACGGCGGGTGTGACTGGTCGGCAGGGGATGCTTACTCCTCCATGGCACCTGATCCCACCTCTAATGTTTCAGAGGTTCGTGTTTGCCATGCTCCTATTTTGTAATGTTTTATGGACTGGATCTTGAATACTGTCCGTTATCTTCATATGTTTCATTGAATTTATGATGGCAGTACCATAACGTTTAATCTTTATATTCATAATCTATTTCCACAAAATTACACTAGACTTTATTTTTATTTGATCCACTGCCAAGAGTCCTGCTCTTTAGAGTTTGGGTTAGGGTTAGGGAGTGGAAATATGTTCTTAAATCAATGAGTTCAATAGTTCGCTTTGAGTGAAGATTTTATAGATTTTGTTATTGATACAATAACCTTGTCAAGAAAATGAGTTCATGCTTAATTCCTATGTTAACAGGCATTTTTATACAAATTGATGGACCATTTTCTCACTTTGAATTGTTTGGTCTTTTTTCGGTTCGCTCGATCATGACAAGGAGCTCACGACAGGATTGACCGTAGAATAGGAATACGTAATCCTCCCTATTTTTGTGATATGCTAGTTCTCATGACATCATGATTCCATGTACCCAATATGTCTTGTAATTTGTACAAAGTATGTCTGTTTCTATGTGCAGTTTAACCATTACGAGGGCCGTTAAAAAATTACGCGGATTTGTTGCACAGGAAAAATAATATTTGACGACATAATCGGGCAAAATGCCACACATAATATAAACAAATCTTTACTTATATGGTCTTTAAAATTTCATATCAAAATGTTGTAAATTGATACCCCAAAGTTTTCTTTTTCATGTTTCGCCTATGTCCTAGTTATTTTCTCCGAAAAAAAAAACATAATCACATAATTATGCTGAAAGACCGGGGTTCTGTAAATGTTGACGCTTTTAGTATAAGTAACTCTGACGTTTTTAGTTTGTCTTTCTTAGCATTAGAATTAATCCGTCAACTGACGAGTTTAAATATCAAATTATTATCTATTCCTGCAAACGATTGGCTTGTTATTATTAGTTCTAAAATATCGATTGTGTTTAATTCCTGGAATTATTGTATTTGCCGCTGTTATTTACATGTAGCCAATGAAATTAATTTTGTATTAATTGCGTATTTCATATTTTCCATGTAAAGTCAATGATTTAATTTCAAGAGAAGTGCTCGGACTCTATATTTTTTTATTTTATTCTTTATTTAGATAAGGCAGATTTATATGAACGTTATCAAAATATGGCAAGTTGTGTATAATTTTTCTTTAATACTGAGTTAATTTCAGGCAAAGTAAACGATACCGGGTAGAGGTGTCAATGCAATAACAAAACTACGTGAACATTTTACCAAACTGTCATACTAGAAAAAAAAAAGAATAAATATTGTATATGATACGCTAACGAATTTCCATTAAAAATGAACAGAATGAAACTATTCCTTTGCATTTGAGATTGAAAAAAACTTTCAGGATATCAAAAATATTAGAGAAAAAATGGATATACCCCTTATCTAAAAGAATTGCTTTCCTGAAAGATTTCAAAAAGAGATAATATAGCTCATCCAGATAACCTGATAAATATCTAATTCAAATTTACACTTTACCAATTTAACATACTTTTTTCCTTTTTTCCCCTCAAAAAACTATGATCCCTATTTTCTGATAAAAGCAATTTTTTGAGACTTTTGGTAAAATTTCAATGATTAAAAATAAATAAAGATGATATCCCACAAAATATATTCTATAAAATTGTCTTTCATAAAGTGTGCTTTATGTCAATTTAGTTTTAGCAAACATACTCTTCATTATTACTCCTTCCATAATGCTGTAATTGCTTTATTCCATAAAAGCTTAGGTTTCCAACAATATAACAAAATGTTTTAAGAAAAAACGTCAGTTGTTATGATATGAAATATATACAAGATAAAACAACTCAAGTGCAAACAAGTTTTTGTTTTTAGAAACAGTGATTTTAAAGGAATCTGTTTCCGTTCTACCTTCCTCAACTTATTCGCCTCGATTAAGAAACTTCTTGCAGTTTTGTTTGAAAATGTAATTCTCGAGAACCTTTTAATCATATTGTGAAGTCAACACTTGTCCTTGGGCTCAAACAAAAGAGTACTATAGTCAACTTTTATTTACTATAATTAGTAATAATAAAAGATAAAGGATATGGAGATAACGAACAGTATTCAATATCAAATTCCATAAAACAATACAAAGCAGAAGCAGAGCAAACACGGACCGCCAAAATATCACAGAGGTGGGATCAGGTGCCATGGAGGAGTGAGCATCAATAAAAGGGGTTTGGAGATAATGAACAGTATTCAATCTCAAAGTCTATAAAACAATACAAAATAGGAGCAGACGAACATCCAAAATATCAGAGGTGGGATTAAAAAAGTGATTATCACTTACGAATCCAGTAATCCTGTTCTGGGGAACCAAAACCACTTTTATATTCTCTCCAGAGCCTGTAGAAATTTAGAGATCCGTCAACTTATTTTAAATTGCCTTCAAATAAAAATTTTAGAAATACACTTCACTGTTTTAAACAATTATATAATCCATATATTACCGAATGAGCTAAAATATTCGTATTTTTTTTTTAAAATTCTTTATTGTTTTAGATAACCACAACACTTAATGCATTGTGAAGTTTAACATTTGCACACACAGTCCATCCTCCCTGCCTTGTCGTCAGATCACAGTACACGGTAACAGGAATAGTAATGGCGCGATAGGGGTAAAAGTCGTAAGTCTCGGAATTAGAGCCAGCATCTCTATGAACATCCTAACTATCTACGGGAATTGCTGAAAAAAGGAGGCAAAATGCTGGAATGATAAATTGTGTAATATGGGTATTGAGGGGATACCTGTGAGACATATAATGGTTAATTGCTGAAGACAAATTATGAGGTACAATGTAGCTTCAATGTAGATTATGTTTTGATATTTCCCTTTATCTGCAATTATTTTGGCTTTTCAATTGCTTCAAACCTTTAATCTTTGAGTTATAAAACTAATATTTAATAAGAATGATACAAATAATCTAATAGTCTTTTTGTAATTCAAATATCAATGTATTTCTTACTTGTAGGAATCTTAAAGAGGAGTACTTTTCTCAATAAGATGATGTTTCACTTAGAGGTTGGAAGAGAAATAATTTTACTAGGTATTTTAAAGTCTACATAAAATAAATTTGCAATTCGTAGGTCGATACAATGACCTTGTTTTCAAATACAGTCTGTAGTTGTATTGAATGTTAACTTGCGTTTTAAACACGGGTCTGAATCCCTTTATTTTTCGCAATGAAATGTCAACGAACTTTTGGGGACGGTGGACGGAGGATCTGACCGGTCGACAGAGGATGGTTACTCCTTCATGGCACGTGATTCCCCTCTCAACTTTGAGTTAGTAGCTCATAATGCCCTCTTTTTCGATCAGTCAGTCAATTACAAGCTACAATTTTCTAATGATGAAGAATGATACAGTACTATAAATACAAACAGAAGTAAAAGAAAGATAAATAGTAGATTTAGTAATTTCAAATTAATCATTATCAAAAATAAAAAAGGAAAAATCGGTTAAGAGAGTTAAGAATACTGTATAGAATTGATGCTGTTAAAAGTTCGATGGTTTATTGCACAGGAAACAGTAATATTACAGAAAAATATGATATCAAACATAATAAATATTGATAAACCTCTTCGACCTAAAGGTATTGCCATAAGTGCCGATGAAGGGTTAAAACTGTTTTTCTTGAATTACCTCACAGAAAACATGCCATTTGTGTTGCGCCGTTTTTAGTATGTCTGCTTTAAAGTCGCTTGCTAGGGAACTTATTCTTAGATCGCAGTTCCAATCCACTGTAGGACATGGAAAATTGACCTTTGGATGAGACCGTATAAACCGAAATACCGTTCCGCGGTAGGTGTTGCTACAAAAAAATTCGCCACTACTTAATGGCCCTTAAGTGCCGAGTTTCAATCTATCGGCAAAGAGGCCTTAAACAACGAACAACCAAGCAAACCAAGATATTAGAGTTATACATACAGACATCTGAGTAGTATCTGCAGCCACCCTCATTAGACGTGAAAATTTTCTTGTGGGTACGACATTTCTTCAGTTGGGGATTAAAATGCACTCCCTATGACACATTGTGGCACACTCGGTCAATGAATCAGAATTATGTTCCCCTAAAAGCTCGTTATTTGATTTCTTATCATTAAACTCCAGTTCTACCGTATATTTTTCCTCAAAAACAATGGTAAAGCTATGGAGCAGACAATGGAAGAGATAAAACACGTGAAATTTTAAATTACAAGAGGTTGCTTTGTTTTTAGGAAGCAAATGTCAAACAGTCAGTCCGAGTGAGGTGCAGAAAAATATTAAAATATCTGGAAAAAGTGAATTTTGATACACATTAGTTTAAGCAAATAACTTGATTTACAGTTATAACCACTGTATAAAGTTGCTTCACTTTAAATCGCTATATATCTGTGTTTGAATGGATTTCTAGTGATTTTAGAAATCAATAAGCAGTTCTTATGTAAGCTGATCCTGTGATCGTATTTTTTTTTTCACTCCTGTCATTTTAAACACAGAAGGATTAATTGGTTTTTCTTTGCCCTTTTATCACTCAATGCAATATTTAAACATTCCTCTGACACATTTCTTCCATTCTGAACAAAATCTAAAGATCTCCTTTGCCAAGTTGGGTTCATCACTCGGATTCATTTCCAAAAATCATAATATTTTGAAAATTAGGTTTAAGATCGAGATTCCCGAAATTTCGGCTCTTTTTAAATAAGTTTACAGTTTGTCTGTAGCTTGTCTTATATATTTAACACTAAAGAAAAAGAAGTTTGGGACTCATGTTATATCAAGGATCCACATAAAGGCTATTTTCAAAAACAGAATAAACCACGTAAAAAATATCTATGTTCCTAGATTTTGTTACTTGAGAATTACATCCCTGTAAACCAATGTAACATTTGAATTAACGGTTTTTTAGAGGTTCTATGCACATTTACGAAACTTAAGATAAAAAGATGGAGTAGCAACCTTATGCACACAATTTTCCATTTTTTTTTCAAGTATTCAACTGGAAATAGATACCAAATTATATCACATACTTTTGTAAAATGAAAACGAACCATTCAATAATCAGGTAATGGAATAGAATTTTCGTGACTATAAACTCGTCTTTTCACTTTTTTCTCTGAACTCATTCAAATTCTATGTGCAATTGAACCATGTGTAAGAAATCCAATCAAACATTTTATTACTAGCAAGATGGATTGTGATATTTTAGTTTCGTTTCATTTTATCTTTAGGAGACAAAGTATTTATATGAAACTTTGCTCTCTCCACCGCTAAAGGCAAAATATATGTTCTCTTTATAAAAAAAATGATAATTTGAAACGCATAAATGTAAATAATTGATTAAATCATTACGGAGAATTCTACGTCAATTTAAGATCATTTTACCCAGGTAAAATTTATAATTATAGTTGAAAAGGAAACTCAAAAATGATGTGTTTTGAATGAAATGTGATTGGTCTTGTGAACGATCTTATCGCCTATATCCTGTTCTCATCACTTACAAGGTAAACAAATTTCACAAACAACGTTACCAACTGAGCTGATCTGCTTCGTATTAGATCAAACAATGTCGAGCGATTTTTAAAATTCACACTCGTGATCCATGTGATATAAACATAATATTAACGTCTTTCGGTCCTGTTTGTCGACAGTTTTGTTTTATTTAATTTCAAGGTTTTTTTTTTTTTTTGTAATCATAATTTAGCTAAAACAGACTAAGAAGTATCTGTACTAATTGTTTTTAGAATAGCCTAGAAGCTTTGCCAAGAAATTAGTCTGATTGAAAAATGTATCGATATGTTACTTTTTTTCTTGAAATTGTTCCCAACCAATAAAAAAACTGGTAATCAATGAATAAATTTAAGATTGGAATTATATAGAAATAGATTCAACAATACTCAAATTGATAAATTAAACAATAGTATTCCAGTGTAATTAAATATGACATTTGCATTTTGCGACTTGCATAGACCCACTGACGACGTACAATGCTGACAAAATTCATCCTTAAGCCATTTATCAAATGACCAATGTTTCCCTTCTCATCACATACATTAAAGCATGATTGTCCGACTTTTAGAGGTACCGGTTAGTTTTAGCATAGACATTGACTACTGTCCATTTTATGTATCTATAATTTCGTTTGTACAATGAAAAGGATGGAAGACATTCATTTCATTATTTCTACAAATATTCTAAGAGTAATGCTGTATTCTACTTTGCTTTTTATTTAGCATGGTGACTTTTCCCCCAAACTGAATATTTTTTCTTATTAGACAGAACACAAAGTACAATCATCTGGCTTCGTCATCTTTAGATATTTTACATCAAATAAACACAACAAAGAATGATATGAAGATATATGCAAACCCTCTCAGTGAAATCGGTAAAAGTAATGGATAAATACCGTGATCTCCTTTCATGAAAATACAATTATATAAATAACAAGCTATAAAAGTATCCTGCTCTCATGTCAAAAAGCTTTAACTCAGGTCCCTCTGTCAATTTTCAAGTTCGATGTTTTGTTTTATTATTCTAACAAGGAATTAGGTGAAGATACATGCAAACCCTTTCAGTAAAATCGGTAAAAGAAATAGACAGATAACGTGTTTCTTTTTAATTTAAATACAATTATGTGAATAATTACCTATAAAAGCATCCTGCTCCCATGTCAAAAAGTTCTGATAGGTATATTTACATTTGTGACTGATTAATTACATATAGTAAGGTACATAGGTAAAGTTTGAAATCGATAACTTTTTTTTCAAAACTCAACAGTATAAATTGAATGTGTTGATAACGCCGATCGCTTATGACGTCACAATTAGATTACGTAGATCGTTTATGACTAAACAATCAATGAATGGTCACATGACCAACGTGTTTTACAGAGATGTAATACCGCATTGTTCAAATAGAGTTATATAAGGGAAACTATTTGCAAATGTAAATGTAAAGGATTAAAAAAAATATATTAACACTTTAAATCTTTGCATTTGAATCTCTATTGAACTACGCGGGTATGTTAAGGAAGCATATTTTTATAGGAAATTAAGTTTGATGAGTTACCAAAACCGCTGATAAATGTAAACTGTTATTAACATACAGATTAAAAATTGTCTAACGCAAAGACGTGCACCACCGCCACGGCATCACGTGACTTCTATTAATAGCGAAATATTCCTTACTAAAAAGGCTAACAGAACAACAATACCCCGGAGTTTAATAATTTCTTTGAGTAAATAATATAGTTGAAAAACATATATTTTGCCTAAAATGTGCTGCTAGAATTCCACTGTCCTGTCAGTAAAATAATTATTCCACACATTCGCAGGAAACCTTACCCTATGTTTTGAATTTCATACACATGAACCGAGATTTTTCGTAAAACCATGGTTAACTCAGGATTCTAGCAGCACTTTCCAAGATTGTTAGAAGGCAAACTTTCCATCTGTACAAATCTTATGTTTTGAAATATCCAGCTTATTGTTGATCTGTTGCATTATTTTTGTCACGAATGACAGAGGAAAGGCCGACCGGGATACATATCTAGCTGACTTCAAAAGAGAATATAACCGATGAATATAAATTAGCATACCTGTTTAACGAACTTAACTCCATATGAATTTTACATAATACTCAGGATACTTCCTTTTAAACTCCATTTTATGTATCTTTGTACATGCCGTCTAAGCCAAATTCTCTTTACACGACATGATCAATTCCCAAGTTACTTGATGACGTCATCGGTGGTAGATTTTAATTAAAATGACAGATACAGCATAACAAAATAAAAGCATTTTATTTTTGTTAATGATAACACGTTTCTATTCACTTTCTAGAGTTAATGTACATCTCTAAATACAAATATTACGAAAACTTGTGTTCTAAAATTGACGTCATCTCGCCTACTACGGCGTCATAATGTAGCAATAATTTAGTCAAGGTAGAATATTTTGTATGCTTCCTTATTTCCCCTGCGTATTTTACATAACACGTTAAAGTCTCCATTACGTCCGCATTAGATGTTTCTTTTCGTTCTTGACTTATAATTTGAGGAGGCAAAAACAAGTGCAACCTGCTTATAAGTTTTTATAAATTGTTAATTACAAAGCTGCGTTAGCCCCAACAGTCACTCCGTAAAAGATATAATGTATAGATTTTATTAATTGTGACAAAATTGACGTAAAGAGATCATATCTGATCTAGTAGTTAAATCACTATTCTTTTTAGGTCACCTGACCTATTGCTATCCGTTTTTGTCCGTCATCGTGCGTCGTGCATCGTCCGTCGAATCATCGTCGAAACATTTGAACATTTTTAGCTTCTTCTCTGAGACCACTGAACCAATTTCAACTAAATTTGGTATACAGCATCTATGGGTGAACAGGAACAAAAATTGTGAATTTTGTGGTTCCCGCCCCCCTGGGGCCTTAGGGGTGGGGCCAAAACCACTCAAATTAGTGCAATCTTTAAAAATCTTCTTCTTTACTCCTAGACATCAAGCAGTCAAACTGTTTAAATGATTGTAATCAGCATTGAGTTGTCTACCACAATTGTGAAATTCATGGCCCTGGGGTCAGGGGTTCTAGTGCTAGGGCGGGGCTAAAAAAGTTTATAGTGAAAAAGCATTATTTCTTTGAAAATCTTTTTCTTTGCTCCTGGGCATTAAATAAACTAACTAAATGCAAAGTTATGATGAGCAAGAGTGCCTTTACCAATATTGTGAATTTTATGGCCCCAGGGTCAGGGGTTCTGGAGTTAGGGCGGGTCTCTATTGATTATCTAGTGAAAATATATGAATTCTTTGAAAATCTTCTTCTCTGCTCCTTGGTATTAAATAAACCAACTAAGTGCATAGTTATGATGAGCAAGAGTGCCTTTACCAGAATTGTGAATTTTATGGCCCCAGGGTCAGGGGTTCTGGTGTTAAGGCAGGGCTCTATTGATTATATAGTGAAAATATATTAAATCTTTGAAAATTTTCTTCTCTGCTCCTGGGTATTAAGCAGATGAACTACCTATATAGTTATGATGAGCAAGGGCCTTAAGAATTGTGAATTTCAAAGCCCCAGGGTCAGGGGAACCATAGGGGGGCTGTACTTATATACTAAAAAAGAATGGTTTGAAATCTGCTCCTTGGTATTAATCAAATATTTTTTAAAAGCAAGGATGCATTTTCAAAAATTGTGCAATGTCTGGATTAGGCCTAAGGATCAGGGGTTCATGTTTGGTAGGGGCACTACTGATTATAGCTGAATATTACCGATTAGTTGAAATGTATTTTTTGTTCCCCTACCCTGCCTATGTGTATTGAGTAACCAAACTAAGCAACTGCTAAGTGTATAATTATGATGATCAATGGTGCTTTATATCTATAAAGAAAAACGAAATTATGAAATAAAGAGAAACAAAATTATTAAATAAAGAAAAACGAAATTAATATATAAAGAAAAAAACGAAATTATTAAATAAAAAAAAACGAAAATTAATTATTAAATAAATCAATTCGTTTTCCTTTATTCAAAACTTTCGTTTCTTACTTTAAATAATTTTGTTTTTCTTTATATATTAATTTCGTTTTTCAAGTAGAAAACTGAAACTAAAATACGAAATTTATAGATGTGCATGGTAAGGGCCTGAATCCATGAATCATTCCATAAAGTGCACATGTTATAAAGTGAAGCGAAACTGTAATCGAGATCAAATAAACCCTTCGTTTCTCGGTAGTTGCATTGTGCTGACTTCCTGTCTCTTTGTTCCCTTCGGTTCTCCGCAGGTCATGTGACCTGGAGTGTATATAAATATGGAGACAATTGGGTTGTTGAGTTAGTCTGTTGTGGACGGCCGATGAGAGAAGATCGCCAGAACAGAAGTCAAACGTGTAGGTACTTCAAGGAAAACCTTGGTTAAATAAAGTCTTAAGTGTCTGAAATAGACTTTCGAGGCTTTGGTTTGTTGTTATATAGTACCTTGGTACACATTGACTGAAGATAAGAAGCGGACGCGTTTCAGTCTTTGGAAGGCGCACGCGCTCCCGAGAAACGAAGGCGTTAGTGTGTATATTATTAATTTAAATTTGTGATTGAGAAACTTGATTTAATCTTTAATTGTTCAGATAGAACAGCCGAATCCCATAAAAGAACCCGAGAAACGTTACATAAATTTTGGTGGCAGCGCGGTGGGATTCGGCAAATTATTAAAGTAGAATAATTTTTTAATTGATAAGGTTTTATTTGTGTTTTATTTGCCTTTGTTAATTATGAGTGCGATGGAGGAAATGATCAATGAGGAGATATCATTTCTCGTAAGGAGCTGTGAGTGATTGCACCTTCAGTTAGAGAAGCAGTCTACACCAGTTGCTACAGATAGACCCATGCGCGATTCAGGAATTGCGACAATGGCTGGTGGAAGCGCACAAGAAGGGTTCCATCTTGGAGAAGAGACGATGGTTTTGTCAAATGCACAGCAATCCAGAGATTTAAGGAAAGTAAATGAAGATGCAGATGGTGTTACGATGAGAAGAAAAACGGCGCGAAGAAATTCTGTTTCTGTGATGAATACATCCCCTTTGACGTCAGCGAGTGCGCAACAGTATGAAGTGATTGCGCCAAGGCCTAGCAGTGAAACGCCACGCCTGATATGCAAAGCACATCCGCATCCAGTTCATTTGCTGAATAACACTCTTGCGCATTCTCCTTTTGAATGTCCACGGAGTGTGCAATCGGAAGTACCATCGGAAGAGCAAAATGAAATTAGGCCTCCTGCGCAAATTAGAAATGAGGAATTACTTCATGGGGGTCGGGCGCAAAGGAAAGACAATTTTTCTTCCAGTGACAACTCGTCCTTGATAAAGGAAAATAACAGGGAGGAAAAGGCTTCAAAGTGTAATATAAAGCCTGCGACGTTTGACGGAAGTCATTCATAGATTGATTACAAGTCCCATTTTGATGCTTGCGCAATAATTTATAATTGGTCCAACAGAGAAAAAGGACTCTATTTAGCCGTCTCATTACGAGGTGCTGCTCAAGGAGTGCTTGGGAATGTTTCTGCTGAGACTGGTCAGCAGTACAAGTTGTTGGTTAAAGCACTGGAGGAGAGATTTGCACCACCAAACCAAACGGAGCTGTATCGTGCTCAATTAAAAGAGAGACGTCAGAGAGCATCAGAGACCTTGTCCGAGTTAGGACAGAGTATCAGAAGACTCACAAGTTTGGCCTATTCCTCAGTATCAATGGAAGTGCGAGAAACTCTAGAAAAAGAGGCTTTCATTGATGCGTTAGCTGATTCTGAAATGCGTTTGCGCATCAAACAAAGCAGGCCTCAAAATTTAAACGAAGCTATTCGTTTGGCAGTTGAATTGGATGCCTATTACAAAACTGAAAAGAGAGGTCACAGTCACGCTGTGAGTTTTACAAAGTCTACAAATGAAGAAGGATCTCATCTTAGAGATTTATATAAACTGATGCAGACACTTCAGACGAAATTAGATTCATTAGTAAAGCGCATTGATGAGAACAAATCTAGTGGAATAGATCAAAATGTTCCTGGGGGACGTAAATTTGCCAATAGACGGAAGGGCGAAAAGATAAAATGCTATTATTGCTCAGAGGAAGGGCACATTCGTAGAAATTGTCCTAAATTGAAGAAGAAAGGCAATGATACTGATGAGCGCAGTGATCATTCCGCAAAGGGAAATGCGCGACGAATTCGAACAAGGCAAAGGCGAAAGAGATCTAAACGTACAAATGGAAATGTCGGGGCAAGCAACTTATGTGAAGAGGCAGGCATTTTCATAGATGTTGAAGTAAATGGTGTGAAAAGTAAATTTTTGATTGATACTGGCGCATCCTTAACTTTACTGTCTAGGAAGATATATGATCAGTTGACAGACAAGCCTAGATTAGTAGATAATGGACAAATAATAACGAATGCTGGTGGATCACGACTTAGTCAGTTTGGGAAAGGTCAATTCATTATACAAGTAGGGAAATCAAAGAATAATGCTGAAGTGATAGTAGCAGATATCACTGTCGATGGAATTCTTGGACTTGATTTCTTAAAAGCTTGTAATGGCGCAATTGATCTTCAGACAAGCTCTTTGAAATTGAATAATGAAGAATGTCGATTTCTATGGGAAGGTACGTTAGGTTGCTATAGAGTTACTGCAAGCTCAGATGTATGCATTCCACCAAGAAGTGAAATAGTTATTCAAGCAAAGGTCCAAGGAGAAAACAAATTTGGCAGTGCAGATTATTTGGTAGAAGCGGAGCGAAAATTTCTAGAGAGTGGGCGTGCTCTAGTAGGTCGAACTTTAGTTAAGGGAAATAATACTGTACCTGTTTGCCTCCTGAATGTAACAGATGATGTTCAACAAATTCGCAACGGCACTTTCATTGCAAAATTGACTGCGGTTGAAGCGCAAAAGGCTCCTGCTGAGGAAATGAATAAGAATTCTTTAGAACTACGCGGTGATTTGAAAGAATTGCTGGACAGGTGCAAAGTAAATTTGTCCTCTGTGCAGTTATCTAAAGTAGAAAGATTTTTATGTGAGCACCAAGATTTGTTTGCTACCTCAAATTATGATTTAGGGCGTACCAATGTAGTGAAACATAAAATATTTACCGAGCATACTACACGTCCTATTAAGCAAGCAGCTAGACGGATACCTCTCCATTTATCTCAAGAGGTGGATAAACAAGTCGATGAAATGCTAGAAAAGGGTGTCATTGAATCTTCTATGAGCCCGTGGGCATCACCAGTTGTGTTGGTTCGCAAGAAGGACGGAACCATGCGCTTTTGCGTCGACTATCGTCGATTGAACGAGGTTACAGTGAAAGATGCGTATCCGCTCCCAAAAATAGAGGAAGCGTTCGATCACCTTTCCGGACATGCAATGTTTTCCACACTTGATCTCAGCAGTGGGTATTGGCAAGTTGGCATGGAAGACGCTGACAAAGAGAAAACTGCTTTTGTTACGCGCAAAGGGTTATATCAGTTTAAAGTTATGCCCTTTGGTCTGTGATGCGCACCTGCTACCTTTGAGCGTCTCATGGAAACAGTACTTGCAGGACTTCATTGGGACAAGTGCTTGGTGTATCTTGACGATATAATTGTTGTTGGAAAGTCGTTTGAGGACATGTTAGAAAACCTTGGAGAAGTGTTCAGGCGATTGCAACAGGCAGGTCTGAAGCTAAAGGCTAAAAAATGCAACTTATTTGCCGAGAAGGTCTCATACCTTGGGCATATCATATCAAAAGAGGGTATTTCTACTGATCCTGAGAAGATAAGAGTAGTTGCGGAATGGCCGGTTCCAAGTAATGTCTCAGAAGTTCGATCTTTCTTGGGACTTTGCAGCTACTACAGGCGTTTTATTCGAGACTTTGCCTCAATAGCTAAACCCTTGCATCGGTTAACTGAGCAAGGTAGGAAGTTCCAATGGACAACAGAAACGCAAGAAGCTTTCGAGATATTGCGCAATCGATTAATCAGTGCGCCGATACTAGCATTACCTGATGTAAGCAAGCAGTTCATCCTGGACACTGATGCAAGTGGAACGTCAATAGGCGCTGTGCTATCGCAGATAATAGATGACAAAGAGCGCGTGATAGCGTATGCAAGTAGAACTTTGACGAAAGCAGAAAGGCGATATTGTGTTACAAGACAACTTTTGGCTGTTGTTCATTTTATGAAATATTTTCGTCACTACCTTTATGGGTCTCATTTTCTTGTCAGAACATACCACGGTTCACTGAAGTGGCTTTTACGATTTAAGAACCTAGAAGGTCAGATGGCGAGGTGGCTAGAGGTGATAAGTACTTACGATTTCAAGATTGAACACAGGCCTGGTCGAAAACATGGAAACGCTGACGCTCTCAGCAGGATACCTTGTTCTCAGTGTGGATTTTATGAAGAATCGGTAAAAGAGCACGAAGTGCGCACTGTGAGCACAAGACTATGTCCAATCGAAGAAAATGATCTTTCTTTAAAAGAGGCACAATCGGAGAACGAAGACATTCAGTTGGTGCGTTCTTTGTTAGAGAAGGGTAAGAGACCATCTCTTTCAAATGTAGCTCAGCAAGAATTAGTGGTGAAATCCCTTTGGAATCAATTTGATCGTTTATGTATTAAAGAAGGACTGATAGTGAGAAAGTGAATACTGCTCCCCTCGGGGCAAGAAATTTACCAGGCTATCATACCAGATGAAGAGCGTAGGAAAGTACTGAAAATGTGCCATGACAATCATACAGCAGGACACTTAGGTGTGACCAAGACATTGGCCAAAATACGGCAAAAGTATTACTGGCCAGGTCTTCAAAAAGACGTTCATCAATATGTATTGGGTTGTGAAAAGTGTACCAAGCGAAAGAATCCAAATCCTAAGCAAAGAGCTCCTATGCAAGTTGTTGGATCTGGTACTCCCATGGAGAGAATTGCGACTGATATATTGTGCGAGTTGCCAGAAACAGACAGAGAAAATCGCCATATACTGGTAGTGTCCGATTATTTCACGAAGTGGACGGAGGCATTCGCTCTACCAGATATGGAAGCCGAAACTGTAGCACGCATAATAATGGATCAAGTTATTGCTAGATTTGGTGTACCTTCAATAATACATTCGGATCAAGGTCGCCAATACGAGAGCAAATTGTTTGCGGAAATGTGTCGGTTACTAGGGATCAAGAAAACTCGTACTACTCCCTACCATCCTAAATCAGATGGGATGGTAGAGCGATTTAACCGGACATTGCTCTCTATGCTTAGTACCTATGTTCAAGAAAACCATCGTGATTGGGATCTTTACCTCCCTTACATATTGACGGCCTACAGATCAACGGCACATGAGACAACAAACTTTTCTCCAAACATGCTGATGCTAGGACGCGAAGCAACCACTCCACTGGACCTGATGTACGAGATGCCACCTGATATCAAAGAGATACCATCGAATCGGTGGGTCTGGATTCTACGTGAACGTCTGGAAACTGCGCATAAAATCGTTAGAGAGCATACTGAAAGAGAAATGCTTCGGCAGAAGAGATTCCATGATACAAAGGTTGCATGGTCTTCGTTTGAGCCCGGGGAAAATGTCTTTGTGTATTTTCCGAGCAGGAAAAGTGGCTGCACTCCAAAACTTACATCATTTTGTAGAGGTCCTTACACAGTTGAGAAGAAATTATCCGATTTTCTTTACACGGTAGCATGTGAATATAGAGGCAAAAGCAGTGTTATTCATTGCGATCGCATGCGCAAGTGTAGATCTCAGATATTAAGAGGTGAAGAGGAAATGTTTTCTGAAGATGAGCAAGAAATCCTGAATGAAACAGAAAACTTACCTGAAGTTGACACTAATGAGCAGTTTGCTGCATATAATGAAGAGAATTCAAATGAAAGCGCTGATTTCAACAGCAGGCCAAAGCGCACAAGACGCTTACCTGCTTGGCATAATGATTTTGTTGTAGATTACAAAATTTAGAGCATGCGACTTGTTGTACATATTGTAAATACATAATTGCCAGTTTTAAAGTGATTTTGCTCGTTCTTAGAAAACCCTTAAAAAATATATACAGTGTAAATGATATTTTAAGTTTTGTTCTTCATGATTTAAGAGGAATGCGAGACGCATTTCCTGGAGGCGTGGGTAATGAAGCGAAACTGTAATCGAGTTCAAATAAACCCTTCGTTTCTCGGTAGTTGCATTGTGCTGACTTCCTGTCTCTTTGTTCCCTTCGGTTCTCCGCAGGTCATGTGACCTGGAGTGTATATAAATATGGAGACAATTGGGTTGTTGAGTTAGTCTGTTGTGGACGGCCGATGAGAGAAGATCGCCAGAACAGAAGTCAAACGTGTAGGTACTTCAAGGAAAGCCTTGGTTAAATAAAGTCTTAAGTGTCTGAAATAGACTTTCGAGGCTTTGGTTTGTTGTTATATAGTACCTTGGTACACTTTAACTGAAGATAAGAAGCGGACGCGCTTCAGTCGTTGGAAGGCGCACGCGCTCCCGAGAAACGAATGCGTTAGTGTATATATTATTAATTTAAATTTGTGATTGAGAAACTTGATTTATTCTTTAATTGTTCAGATAGAACAGCCGAATCCCATAAAAGAACCCGAGAAACGTTACAAAAGCATCACCTCGTAACTCTTTATGCCTTATCTCGACATTACAAATGTGTGGGGGAAATGAAAAATATAAGAAGATATAAATATCAAATTAACAAACGTAGAAAAAATATGTGCGCACAGCCTAAAATTCCCATTTCCGTAAACAATTCATAAACTATTCAATTTTGTTTAAGGGAATGTTGCTGTGTCATATTCCCACATCATTGTTGGAGTCTGTAAGCCTGGACTTAGCTAGGATGACTGTTTCTTTTTGCATAAAATTAATGACATTTCAATAAAGCTCGTGAATCGCGAGAAGGTCAAGACCTTGAGTATCGTATTACTGATTTCCCATGAACATAACCTAGCGTCCTGTCTGTGTACCCATACATCTTAGGTTGTTGAAACTATAAAGAGAAAAATGATTTGATTACTTTGTGGGATTTGTTTTATTCAAGTGTGTGCATTGTTTGTTCACAAATATTACTGACTTATAAATATAGATTGAGAGTTTGTCATTTCGAATATGTGAAATCAAGTTCTTTAGTAGTCATACAGCACCACTGACTTATAAATAGTACAGATTGAGAATTTGACATTTATTAAGACCAAGAAATCAGAAGTGTTTTGCTTCATTTCTAATACACTGAGCAATCATTAAAATCTACTTATTGTAACCACTTTGACTTGTTTTAATTTTTTCACTTGTTCTCTTTAAACATTTTTTTACAATATCAAACAAACCCAAAAAGTCCGATCGGTAACGTATTATTTTACGGCATTTTCTAATGCATGTTCTGTAAAGCCATGGGGATTTCCTAAATGATAAAAATTCAACAGTACATAACAACGGAATCTTAACCTTCATGTTTATCTTAAATATTTTTGCAATTTATTAGGATAATCTCTTTAATGGTTCATTTCCAAAGTCATTATTGTCGTGTCAAGATTCAATATTTGCTGATCATTAAACCTTTCGAGCAGAGGGTTTAAGAAAGCTAATTTTATTAAACCAATTGTTAAAGTCAACATCTCACCGAATTACTGTCCAAATTACTAGTATCAGACTGGTTAAAGTTCACATTGATCATGTTAATGCACGATAAAAACAAATATAAGCATATTACTATTAGATACCAAAGGTTAAATTCTCCCCCATTCATGTATTGTAATGGTTATGTATTCGATATGGGAGTCGGTGAGTGCAAAGGGAAACAAACTCAGGTCTAACAGATATGTGCGCTAATGATTTATTGGTTCAGGCCCTTACCATGCAAATCTGTAAATTCTTTAGTTTCAGTTTTCTACTTGAAAAACGAAATTCATATATAAAGAGAAACGGAATTATTAAATAAAGAAAAACCAAATCAATATATAAAGAAAAGCGAAATTATTAAATAAAGAAAAAACAAAATGATATATTTAATAAGTTGTTTTTTTCTTTATTTAATAATTTGGTTTTTCTTTATTTAATAATATGGTTTTTCTTTATATATTAATTTGGTTTTTCTTTATTTTATAATTTCTTTCTCTTTATTTAATAATTTCATTTTTCTTTATATATTAATTTCGTTTTTCTTTATTTAATTATTTCGTTTTTCTTTATTTATTTTTGGTTTGCACTATTGGGCTTCCGTACTTTCCCCTTAAGAATCTAAAGAATAGATCTTTTAAAAAAAAACATTCTATCAGGGAAGCATATTTTGTGATGTTCACCAATGCTCATGTTACGCCATGCAATTCAATACATGTATATTAAACTTTTTGCGAGTTCAACATTGAGCGAGTTATAGAATCTTTTCTTTTAAGAAAACATACATTAATTTCAACTTAACAACCCCACCCCCTTGTCTTATAAATTAAGAATGTCAGGAAAAAAGAAATGGTTGTCTTTACATTTTTATTAGGAAAATGTCAAGCTCCATGCTCCTATTAATATCAATAAGAAACTTAGCGTAGGTCTCGGGTTTACAGGGCTTTTAAAAGTGTTCGAAAACATACCATGAAAATTACCTATATGATTTCTCTACCTTTGATTTCCATTCTCTGAAAATTTTATAAAATTCGTCTGCACCGTTTTTGTGTAATTGAATTCCAAAGATGTCATTGTTATGGTTACATTTTCAACTGTATTCTATTGAATTGTATAGGGAAAACGTCGTTTTTGGCTTGTTTTCAACCAAGATTTTCATTTAAAAAATATACATAACTTTTAAATCTTGCAGACGAATTTGTTTATCCTTTGGTATTTAAAAATAGAATCGATTTGAAATAAATCTATGTAAAAAAAAAATAATATGTCTTCGAGTTCATTTTTTCGTAATTTAATTGTAGATAATTGTTTTTATATTGGAAAATGTAGCATTTTTAAGAACAACGTCATAAAATATCGCGACGTCACGCTTGACGTTGTGAATATCGATCCGGTATACCGAGCAAAAAAAAAAAAAATATACGGATTTTAAGAAAAAGGAAATTCACGTAACGCTTCTTTAAAATGACCAGTATCATAATAATTCAATAAAATAATTATTAGACATTTTTCCCTTTCAGCTTATTACGTCTAATATTAGTGAAAATTCACGTAAAAGGCGTAAACCAACAATCAGTCCTTTATTTTCTTTTCTTTTTTTAATTTTCTGTATGTGTTTATTTCTTACCGTTTCTTTTTCTTTTTTTTTTCATACGCGGATTCTCGCCGGAATTTGTAAAATAAAAGTGATCTTGTATTCCCCTCTGGAAAAGGCAGACTCGCCATCCCCGTTGAAATCGCAGATCTGTGATCTAAGTTTGTTTGAAAAGTCGTAGGTATGAAGATAATTCAGAAGGCAGGGACTACTAACACCCCCAACTCCCACCCCCGAAATATGTTTTTTACGCTTTGTATATATCCCTTTTCTTTAGAAAGTTCAGCAAGGCTATCAAATCAACAATAACTTCTTATGAATCAATTTCCGCCAAAAGTATTAATGGTGTTTATATTGAAAATGTTTTTGTTTAAGTTTACAAAGAGGCAGCGAATAACCATAATAAATCTTAACTTGATTTTATTTTATGCTTATACGTATAAAGGATAGGAAAAAAAGCATAATTAAAAGGAATTTTTAGAGGAGTAAATTGGACGATAATTTAAACATTAATTTTATATGGCGAAATCAACAGGCAGATTTTATTTTGCTCTTAGACTTTCAATGTATACATGAAACATAAATTCTACTGTGTGAACATGGAAAGCAACGCATCGAATAAAATATGTACATGCAACTAACAACAACGCGTGCCGTTACTCACAGGCACTTGGAGTATCGACCCCCCCCCCCTTTCTGTTTTTCTGGAGGTTTTCCTATTTCGGATTTTTAATACGTATTGCATGTTATTAATGATATCACCCTTTTATCTCTTTATGTTGTTTTTAAATACAGGTTTTTCGTTTAATCTTCACTTGCATGATCACTATCTAAAGCGTAGAGAATCATGGAATATGCAGACATCGATAAATTTGAAACACGCTCTTCTTCCTTTTCAGATTTCCATTTATATAATTCTTTATGTGCCTCCGATTAGTAAATATTTCGATTAAATCAACATGCACATATAAGGTGGAGTTAAAATTCAAAAGCTGGAAAAAGTTTACTCACTCCTGGCGTTAGAAAGTAAAAAATGGTAAGTAGGGAGGGGGTCATATCCTACGTGCCTGTGGTTATTTACAAGAGGTCAATGCCTCTCAAAAAATTGTATATAATTTAGTTTATGTTTCATTAGTATTACCCTGGTAGTGCCTTAGCAGTTTTTAATTTGTCATCAACCTGTATATAGATTTGTCCGAGATTAGCACATACCGTTTCATAATTGAGTTTGACTTTCCATTGGTGAGCAGAGTTTTGACACTGTTTACGGAAATAAACGAAAACAAAGACATGCATGCCATATATGGTTGTGTAGATAAATTATAGTAGAAGACAATGGTTAATAGTTTGTAAGTGCATTTCCACTGAAAGTGTACACTAAAATGAGTGCATTTTTGAGGATGGGGTATCGAGTGTAATTCGGAGTTAGATAACCTGTTTTATAATTATACACATCTAATACATGTATTTGATATTTATAAATCATACATGATACAAAGGTTGAAATTTATTTCCGAAACAAGTACATGTGCTCTCAGAATAGACCCGAGAAGATGCGATTGATAACACATATATATAATGAAACGCTTTCTAAACTTTCAGTGATGGTCATTCAAATCGAACTGAGCCTTCATTATTTTTGATAACTTCAGCATGTTCTATGAATACTGTTTCACAAAACTACCTATTTCAACAAAAGTTATAGCTAGATAATGTACCGAATTTTTCCCTTTCTCACCGTGACGTCACAATCAGATGTGCACAAGAATATAAATTGCGTACCCAGTTTTAATGACGTCAGCAAACCCGCGACCTACGTTAAGAAAAATAAACCGACGTTTTATATTTTGTATGATACTCAAGAGTCCCCTTTCAAATAAAGTTGCGTTATTGCTACACTTGCACGCGATTTTGTTTTTCGCTTGTTGCTTTCAAGTAAGCAACGTGTGATGCAAGCTTATATTGACGACAAGTAAATTCGACTTCTTTCAAACGCACAGTTAACGCTTAGGAAATTCTACGGTAAACCGGACACGCATGATTTGCACGTATTTGACATTTCTGTAATGATATCCATCGCTAAGTGTGTTGCTGAGGGTAAAAAACGGATTGTAAAATGCGCCTAATCAAATCAGATTTTAACCTTAAAGTATGATAAAAATAATATAACATGCGTGCAATTATGTGCCTACGGTTCATAGGCGTCGGAACCGGGGGGGCTAGGGGGGGCTTAGCCCCCCCACTTTTTTTCCAAATATATACTTAGTATAGACATTGAACATATCTTCGTAAGTTTAGCCCCCCCACTTTCCACAGATACGTCTTAGTATAGGTTAAAATTGGTAAAAGTGTTGGTGTCTGGAAGAAAATTTTTGGTACTGGAGTTCGAAGCTTGCCCCCC